>JAXIVJ010006268.1:0-67986 GCA_036785665.1 Chirona hameri
ACAAAAATGCACCTAGGTCATCAAGAATGGCCTGTAATAACATGATCCAGAAGGAATTAGACTGATATCTTGCGTATCCTTGGAATAGGAAGCATTTTAATATTTTCCCATTGACTTATAATGGGGAGGTCACGAAATTGACCCAACCTTAGGTGGCTGATAGATCTTAAATCCAAGATATACGAATTGTAGATATATATGACCTCATAGAATCTAGTAAGTGTAAAACCGATCATCCAAAAACTGTGACTGTAGTACGACCACAATTTTTTTTTGGAAGTGGGGTCACGTGACCTGGTCTGGTGACCTGACCTGAGATGAACCGAGGATTGAAAAACATAATGTGGGCAATTGATGCCCGAACAGCTGTCCTAAAAACGACGGCGCGCAGCGCCGCCGTTTTCCGCTATCCTCGAAAAATATGTGGGCGGGGTGTGTGTCTAAACACCCCCCCCCCCCCCGGCATGGCGCGGGTTAAGGAATGGATCGTCGAACTAAGACTTCTATACTAAAACCTGTTAAAAAAATCAGAAACTTTTCAGAATCTTTCAGCGCAATAAATTCTTCGTGAAAACGGCTCTTATATATGTGTGCATTGATGTCATTTCAAGAAGAAAAACATATCACAAATTACAATGTCATGTGTTTGGCTAATCACTGCTGTCATTCATTTCAGGTTTACCTTGTTCACCTCCGTCAGGTTTCCATCCCTACTTGTCTACATTCCATCCCTTGACTTTCCTGTTTGGACATTTATCCCGCTTGACTTTCCCACTTTGACTGCATATTAGATCCCTTTTCCCCGTCTCTTGATTCGTTTCACTTTTCTCCTATTTTTGTCTTCATCTAACTTCTTCCCATTTGACATCCTGCCCGAGCACCGCCGAGGCACCCTCAAACTCCCGGCAATCACCAGCGTCGCCGAGCTGGCTAACTTTTCGCCGAGCGTTGTCGCCGAGCCGACTAGCTGTTTCGGCAGCAACGCCCTGTGTCGAGGCCGTCACGCGGCCGCGGCCCGGCCCGGCCCGGCCCGGCACGGCGCTCCACGGCGCCACGAACGAGCGGCATTAGTGTGGACGTAGCGGCGGACCGAGCTAAGCAGATGAATAGATAGACACCCGACCACCGCCGGAGATGGCGCGATTCTATTATCCTTTATCGGCGTCGGCATCGCTCGCGCGCCGAAACGTGTCGTTGAGCGGCGCAAAGCGGCGATGTGCGGGCGAGAGAGTCGGCCATTTTAAGCCGCCACTGACAAGCTGGCGATGGAGGCTGATCGCCCCGGGCGACAATGTGACTACTGCCGGGCGTCTGAGGCGAATAGCGGCGCGGCGAGGACGAACACTGAACAGTGGCGCGGCAGGGACCAACAGCGGCGCGGCCCGGTGGGTGATCACGCCAGAGAAGGAGCCGCAATCGAAGTGACACAGCGGCGCGTCGGGGGCGATTCCGACGCGGTCTCGGACAGAAGTGTCGATAGCTTCTTGAAATGGAGCTGTTCGGCTGGTTGATTGGGTCCTGTGATGGACGCTTTCGAGTGCTGCGAGGTCGGACCCGACGCGTTCTGACGCACAAAAGCGGACTCCGGATGTTGCCAGGAAAATAGTATAATCGGCACGGGTGGCAAGGAAGAGGTGACAAGGGGTAGGCGGTGACTATAGAGGACTGCTTTGGAAAAGGACATAAAATGGCATACGTTATGCTTTGAAGAGGTTACGCAGAAAATACGTGTTTGTAGGTCGGACAGCATACATGCTAGCAGATGATTGTGTTGCACTCTAGGGACAATTTAACCTGTTGTAAATGCATTGGTGATTGGAATGTTACGTATCTAAAAAGGTAGCATTAACTAATAAAGTTAGTGTTATCAAATGACACATGTGATGATTTTTGCCTATACAATTACAACATGCGATGATGTGAACTATACAATTACAAAATGCAATGATGTGCGACTATAAAATTACAACATTCGATGATGTGGAGTATACAATTACAACATGCGATGATGTGGACTATAAAATTATAACATGAGGTGATGTGGACTATCCAATTGCATATGTTCCACCGTTTTGTATACACAAATGTGTACAATGGTATTTTTTTTATATATTGCATTGATATTAGTTTTCCTCCAAATAACCATTTGAAGATCATCCTAAGGTTGTGTCGCCAGAGCATGAAACATTGCGTTCTTCACAACATTGGCTATACCAAGAGTCTATATCTAGAGGTAGGGAGGGGCAGAGGGACGTACGGCGCGGTATGGGATAAACTCCACACATTTGATGCTAGAATAATGCAAGGAGGATTAATGTGCTTTAGTTTTAATTGGGGACAGAGTACGGTTTATATTTTTGTCAAAGTACTTCCGGTGCGAAAAAAGTATGGTTCACTTGTTTGGTATTCAACATTGTAACGTCTAGTTGTTAAATACAAGGATGACTTGTCTTACAGTGCATTATCGTTTCTTTTCAAATATTCTGGAAACGCTTCTGAGGGTATTTCAGATGAAATCGTCATTGACAAGTGTCGCCTGTGGCTGTTGTCAACGCTCAGCTTATATAGAGAGCTCAACTCATGATAGGCCTTTTAAGCGATTGCATCACGCTACCCCGCCCTGTCAGTTTCACCTTGTCACATTGGGGAACGCCATCAGGTGCACTCTCACAAGATGCCTTTGACGCATGGCGTGCCTTCAACTCCAGTCCATAGAAATCAGGATGGTGCCGGATAAAGTCTGCGCCGTACGGTTCAGCAGTTCTTATTCCATCCAACATACATACCCGCTGGTCTCACAATGGTGACGCTTTATGAAAACTATGCCGCAATGCTGCATAGTCCATAGTCCATAGATTTCTCTCATAGAAGACGCCTGATGCATGCTGTGCCGCACGACTCAGTAGTTCCTATTCCAGTCCATAGATGTCTCTCATAGAAGACGCCTGATGCATGCTGTGCCGCACGACTCAGTAGTTCCTATTCCAGTCCATAGATGTCTCTCATAGAAGACGCCTGATGCATGCTGTGCCGCACGACTCAGTAGTTCCTATTCCAGTCCATAGATGTCTCTCATAGAAGACGCTTGACGCATGCTGTGCCGCATGACTCTTAGGTTCCTATTTTAAGCCTTACATGTCTGAAATATGACGTCTGATGAAGGATTGAAGCATTGGAGAAGGAGAAAGGATTGACGCCTGGTGGATGTTGTAACGCTCAGCTCCGCAGTGCCTATTCCAGCCAATTAATATATTGCCTGACCTGAGACAAGCCTGAAACAACATGACTGCTCTAAAATAGGCCTATCGGAGACTTATTAGCGGATAGGAATATATGAATATTAGCGAGTCCTAGATCATTATAATACTGTTGCTAGCTCTCGGCGAAACGCATCATTGCTAGTGCCAATTTGGCACACAAATGACACTTAACCCTCGCCCTACGGGGGAGGGGGGTCCTAAAACGACCCCCCCTTATATTTTTCTTGAAAACTTTTTACACATGCGGCGCATCTTGCTTACATTTTTAGTAGCTGAGTTTACAACAATTATACGCATCTTATACACAAAATTTGAAGTGCATACGACTTTTA
Organism: Chirona hameri; assembly: GCA_036785665.1. Taxonomy (NCBI): domain Eukaryota; kingdom Metazoa; phylum Arthropoda; class Thecostraca; order Balanomorpha; family Balanidae; genus Chirona; species Chirona hameri. The sequence goes on from JAXIVJ010006268.1 coordinate 3,593, forward strand.
GATCGTAACCTATGACCGTTTCGTCAAGGTCATGTCAGAACCCAAAGGGTCATTGACCTGACCACAAAGGTCACCAGTTGACTTAGATGCTCAAAATGGGATGCCTGTGAATTGTCCTTATGTCAGGCATCACGCTACTTTTTACGGTGTCTCTCTATCTCTCTCCGTTCGGAAGTTATACTAAGCGCCCTGTACAATCGCTATTTTTGGACGTGGTCGATCTTAGGTCATTCACTTGACCTGAAAGGTCACCAATGTCCTGAAACCTCAAAATCGCATACTGTTAGATTCCTCTCATGACAGGCAACATGCTGGTTCTTACCGCATTGCTCTATGTTGGTTTGGAAGTTAACAGGGGGTCTTTTTAGGACCCCCCGTAGGGCGAAGGTGAAAAAGGTCCCCGTAGGGCGAGGGTTAAAGGGAATAGTTCACCTTTAACATAGGGTTTTGAACTGAGATAACAAATTTGTAGAGCAGATAAAAAATGGGTTATGTGAAGAAAACGAATAGCTCCCTACGCTAAGTAATTTCAACACAGGACTAGTGGGCCCCTTTTAGAAGACGCTGTTTCGTGCCCCGCACGAAACTTGTTTCGGGTCCTCACAACGGTTGTTTACGTTACAAGCAGCTTGAGTATATATGCCTAAAGTCCGTCGTTATTGTGTGCAATAGTTTCCATATCCAAGCTACCATATGCATGACGTCATAATTTTCATGAATTTTTGTTATGGCCATGAAGGAGAAAAGAGAAACATGCCCATTTTTCGACGGATTTCCATCTGTCGTCCAAACAAATGCCATATTCGTTTTTCAACTCGAAATACCCCGTATAGCCAAATTTCAAGACTACTTTCCAGGTGACCTATTCCCTTTAAAATTGAATCAAGAATCGTTTGGATAAGCCTCCCCATGTGCTGCTCGTGCAATGGTACTCAGGTTTGTTTCTCAATGGAAACACAATTCTAAAGAACTGTGTTATCCAATGTTCAACCAACCTTCGGTTATGTTCGAACTTCCAGCTATGAAGCGAAGCTGAAGCACATACGCTTGTAGTTTGTTATTTAATTATTTTCCATTTCGTTCCTAATCTGGCCGTGCGACCATGTAACATTTTGATACACTTCCCAGTCGAATTGTGTTGCTTGATATTTGGTCCTAGATACGAATGAAGTGATATGCAATATGCATGGGAAATCCTGCACTGGTACTACCCACGGTAATTGAAGACAGCTCAGTTAACTGATGGAAAACTGCTATACTCGTGGTTCAGATTTTAATAACTGGTGACAACTGCTGCGAAGTGTACTCACCACAGAGCCGAAGGAGTCTGAAGTGTCGCCCGGCCATACTGATGCCGGTCCCTAGGTAGCTCGGTAGGCGATCCGGGGTTCATGAGGTGCACGACCATCACCAAACAATGCGCTTAACAAAGTTGTGCGGTCCATGCGCCAAGCTTATTTGTTAAATCGGCCCAAATTAAGCAGTTTAGTCAAAGTCGTGCATTACAGTTAGCTTTTTTTGTAGCAAATTCAGGCCAGTCCGGCGGTCGTTTTGTCCAACCTTTGGAAAAATCTGCCTACAGCTCGGCCGAATAAAGCTGGGCAGAACCATTCAGGACATAATCGTGGCGGTCACGACGGTATAAGTCAGCATTTCCGTGCCGTTGTACATCGTGGTCGGCCCATATAGCGGCGGCCACGGCCCTGATAAGGTGCCGCAAATCGTCTGCAGAGGGCGCCAGGACAGCTCGTGGGCTGATTTATCAGAGTAGCGGCTAATTATCGTGCAGGTCTGTGATTTACGTGACACTGGCATTGTGGTGTCGTCGTCAGTCCCGCTCGGAAAGATTGGTATAGAAAGGGGCTACCTGTGCCAACTGTTGGTATGTATTATTCAATTGAATCCGATGGCACACTGAGCCCACTAACCGTCACACGCAATACGTCACTTACTGAGAGGTCATTTGATTGTTGGTTGTAAACAAATCATCAAGACGAAAGTACAGCAAGTGAACAGTTATCTCACCATGACAGATTATATTATTCTGTGAACCGTGAGCTTCGTGCTCAGATGTTAATTGTCAAAATATTTTCCGATTTTCATTTTGTCTTGCTTTCTATGGATATATGGATCTAATGACACGAGAAGCAGTAGGACGGAGATGTAATGATGTTTCGAGATGTCGGTGCTGACTGCAGTCCTTTGATCAGGGGAGTCGCCGACGGGAGGGTCGGGGGGTCCGGACCCCCGCCCACTCTCAGAAGGGGAGGGTCACCCCTCCCCCCCCCCACACACACACACATACACACACTTTTTGCGGGGAAGTTAATAATTTATCGTAAAAATTGCCTTTGCAGCAGTCAAAATCCAGCTATCCACAGTCAAAAACTGGAAAATGTCGCGCCGCTTCGCGGCATGACACAAATTTCGCAATTGCTTTTACAAATTTGGAAAATGGAAAAATGAATTATATTAAGTGTCTGGCAGAGGCTCTCCTTGCCGGTAATTGCTGGCCCCAGGGCCCACTCCCTTCATAAAATATTAACTTTCAAGCGAGCTATATGTTTAGCTAGTCTGCCTAGTTTTGAAAAAGGCGACGCGAACGCAAAGACGCGGACATCGGCACCCGAAAGCTGATCCAGCGGTGCCCAACTTGCTGGACCGAAGAGCTAATAGTGGAGACCAGACCAGGACCATCTCCCCCAAGCCACCTCGCCCCAGGCTCCTCCAGATCCACAGGGACCATTTATGTGCGGGAAAGTCGTTCTGCCTCTTGTTGCTTTCAAACCATTTACACTGTTACCAGTTGTTTGTTACAGTTCGGTACATATGTATACAGTTATTATTAGCATATGTACTATTGAACGCTGACTGCCACCGGTCATCGTGATTTACTATCCGTGGCTAATGTATACGCAAAACTACCTTCATTTCAATACTTTTCATCATACCGAGATGTGGAACCAGGAAAAGGGGTTACCTGAGACTTGGCTCCACTAACGGTCTGGTTCCAAAATTACAATTTCGTTTTATGCGGCCTAAAATTAACATTTTCACGCCGCTTTGCGGCGTCATATCGATAACCATCGTCATAACGAAGCCATCGTCATCGTATTCGGTTCGTTGTAACGCTGAATTGAATGAATAACATTTTTAGTTTCTTATCCTCTACAAGGCCCACCGCCTATATTGCTAAACTACAAATCACTACTATAACATGAAAATCCACATTAAAAATGCTGCAAAGGCACGAGAGGAAAAAAATGAAGGTACATTTATTTCGTCATTTCAGCCTACCACCCCCCCCCCCCCCCCCACCCTCAAAAATGATCGGCGACGCCCTTGCCTTTGATCATTTGCTAGAAGCCTTCCCGTGTTGAAGCCACAATGTCAACCACTTTGTACTTTTTACTGCATGTTTTATGCTGCAGTCGCGTCCAAATCACCATTTGTCTGGTTGCATCTAAAGCTCTAAACTTACCCCTTCGCAGACGATCCAATCTACACAGCAGTCTCCCATTCTCGACCAACAATCCGCCTCGTCGGCTGTTTAACCCCCCGCCCTCCGCCTGATCGCTCTCAGCTCTCATTAACCGCCGGAGAGCCAATTACAGCGCTTTCGACCCGCTGTCGCCGGCACGGCTTCAGTGGCGGCACGTTTCATCTGTCCGATGGCACGTTTGATGTTTACAATCGGCCCGTACGCCGGCTGAAAAAAACGGGCGAGGCGCTGATAGAAGTGAAAGTGGTGTTCAGAAGGGGTACCATGCCTGTTGTTTAATTGCCGACGTAACGCATTTCCACATTGTTAGACCCAGTACTGGTGCCCATTGCAAATGACAGTTAAACCACTCCATATATGTGAATATCATGCCAGTTTCGAAGTGCCGTCTGTGCCGACATCACTCCCATTGTGGTATTGCTCATTGTTAGTGCGCCTCATGGTGTCCATTGTCCATTGCCAATGATATTCAAACCGTTCCGCATGTGTGGCCCATCAATGTGGTCGTGACTGTAAAGCAGTGCTGCGGTAACATGCCAGTGTTCCACACTAACGCTGCTGGACTACATCCGGACTGGAGTTAATCCGACTACCTTCGATTGTACGCCTCTAATGCAATTCTGAGAGCATTTCAGCAACCAGACGATGGAATGCAACGACCCTATAGGTTGAATTATGTGATTATGTAAATGTACGTGTGTGTGTGTGTGTGTGTGTGTGTGTGTGTGTGTGTGTGTGTGTGTGTGTGTGTGTGTGTGTGTGTGTGTGTGTGTGTGTGTGTGTGTGTGTGTGTGTGTGTGTGTGTGTGTGTGTGTGTGTGTGTGTGTGTGTGTGTGTGTGTGTGTGTGTGTGTGTGTGTGTGTGTGTGTGTGTGGTGTGTATGTGTGTGTTTATGTGTGTGTGTGTGTGTGTGTGTGTGTGTATGTGTGTGTGTGTGTGTGTGTGTGTGTGTGTGTGTGTGTGTGTGTGTGTGTGTGTGTGTGTGTGTGTGTGTGTGTGTGTGTGTGTGTGTGTGTGTGTGTGTGTGTGTGTGTGTGTGTGTGTGTGTGTGTGTGTGTTTGCGTTTTGTGCGTGGATGCGTGTGTGTGTGTGTGTGTGTGTTTGCGTTTTGTGCGTGGATGCGTGTGTGCGTGCGTGCGTACGTTAGTTTGTGCGTGCGTGTGCGTGTGTATGTGCATGTATGCCTTGTCCTTGTTTGTGTTTGAATGAATTAATTATCGTCCCGCTCCACCCCCTGTTGTTGCAAGGTGAGAAGCCCGCCTGTGTCGGCCCGGCCGACCGTCCCACCGTCGCCAGTACAGGTCCTCTGTCAACAGTTGGCGGCGGCGGCGGCGGCGGCGGCGGCGGCTGTGGCAGTCTGAGTCTGTGTCTGCCGGACCGGGGTCGCCTGTTGACCGAACAGGACGCCAGGGGGGGGGGGGGCTGATTAATTGATGAGACGGGCGGGCGCCGGAGCTGCATTTCAGGAGCAGAGAATGGCGGCCACGCACGACACCGGACGCTCTGCACCCCATCTGTGTGACCAGACAGACAGACAGTCAGACAGACGCGTGTGTGGCTGACTCACGGTGTGGGAGGGGTGTGGTAGGGCTCATACTCTTGGTAGGGAGCGGCAGGACCACACTCTGGGAGGGGAGAGGCAGGACCACACTCTGGGAGGGGAGAGGCAGGACCACACTCTGGGCGGGGTGTGGCAGGACCACACTCTGGGAGGGGAGAGGCAGGACCACACTCTGGGAGGGGAGAGGCAGGGCCACACTCTGGGAGGGGAGAGGCAGGACCACACTCTGGGAGGGGAGAGGCAGGGCCACACTCTGAGAGGGGAGAGGCAGGGCCACACTCTGGGAAGGGAGAGGCAGGGCCACACTCTGGGAGGGGTGTGGCAGGACCACACTCTGGGAGGGGAGAGGCAGGGCCACACTCTGAGAGGGGAGAGATAGGACCACACTCTGGGAGGGGAGTGGTAGGGCCACACTCTGGGAGGGGTGTGGCAGGACCACACTCTGGGAGTGGTGTGGCAGGACCACACTCTGGGAGGGGAGAGGCAGGGCCACACTCTGGGAGGGGAGAGGCAGGGCCACACTCTGGGAGGGGTGTGGCAGGACCACACTCTGGGAGGGGAGAGGCAGGGCCACACTCTGGGAGGGGTGTGGTAGGGCCACACTCTGGGAGGGGAGAGGCAGGACCACACTCTGGGAGGGGTGTGGTAGGGCTCATACTCTTGGAAGGGAGTGGCAGGACCACACTCTGGGAAGGCAGTGGCAGGACCACACTCTGGGAGGGGAGAGGCAGGACCACACTCTGGGAGGGGAGAGGCAGGGCCACACTCTGAGAGGGGAGAGGCAGGGCCACACTCTGGGAAGGGAGAGGCAGGGCCACACTCTGGGAGGGGTGTGGCAGGACCACACTCTGGGAGGGGAGAGGCAGGGCCACACTCTGAGAGTGGAGAGATAGGACCACACTCTGGGAGGGGAGTGGTAGGGCCACACTCTGGGAGGGGTGTGGCAGGACCACACTCTGGGAGTGGTGTGGCAGGACCACACTCTGGGAGGGGAGAGGCAGGGCCACACTCTGGGAGGGGAGAGGCAGGGCCACACTCTGGGAGGGGTGTGGCAGGACCACACTCTGGGAGGGGAGAGGCAGGGCCACACTCTGGGAGGGGTGTGGTAGGGCCACACTCTGGGAGGGGAGAGGCAGGACCACACTCTGGGAGGGGTGTGGTAGGGCTCATACTCTTGGAAGGGAGTGGCAGGACCACACTCTGGGAAGGCAGTGGCAGGACCACACTCTGGGAGGGGAGAGGCAGGACCACACTCTGGGAGGGGAGAGGCAGGACCACACTCTGGGAAGGGAGAGGCAAGACCACACTCTGGGAGGGGAGAGGCAGGGCCACACTCTGGGAGGGGAGAGGCAGGACCACACTCTTGGAAGGGAGTGGCAGGACCACACTCTAGGAGGGGAGAGACAGGACCACACTCTGGGAGGGGAGAGGCAGGGCCACACTCTGGGAGGGGTGTAGTAGGGCTCATACCCTTGGAAAGCAGTGGCAGGACCACACTCTGGGAAGGGAGAGGCAGGGCCACACTCTGGGAGGGGAGAGGCAGGGCCACACTCTGGGAGGGGAGAGACAGGACCACACTCTGGGAGGGGAGAGGCAGGGCCACACTCTGGGAGGGGAGAGACAGGACCACACTCTGGGAGGGCAGAGGCAGGGCCACACTCTGGGAGGGGAGAGGCAGGACCACACTCTGGGAGGGGAGAGGCAGGGCCACACTCTGGGAGGGGAGAGGCAGGACCACACTCTGGGAGGGCAGAGGCAGGGCCACACTCTGGGAGGGGAGAGGCAGGGCCACACTCTGGGAGGGGAGAGGCAGGGCCACACTCTGGGAAGGGAGAGGAAGGGCCACACTCTGAGAGGGGTGTGGCAGGACCACACTCTGGGAGAAGAGTGGCAGGGCCACACTCTGGGAGGGGTGTGGCAGGACCACACTCTGGGAGGGGAGAGGCAGGGCCACACTCTGGGAGGGGTGTGGCAGGACCACACTCTGGGAAGGGAGAGGCAGGGCCACACTCTGGGAGGGGAGAGGCAGGACCACACTCTGGGAGGGGAGAGGCAGGGCCACACTCTGGGAGGGGAGAGGCAGGACCACACTCTGGGAGGGCAGAGGCAGGGCCACACTCTGGGAGGGGAGAGGCAGGGCCACACTCTGGGAGGGGAGAGGCAGGGCCACACTCTGGGAAGGGAGAAGAAGGGCCACACTCTGGGAGGGGTGTGGCAGGACCACACTCTGGGAGAAGAGTGGCAGGGCTCATACTCTTGGAAGGGAGAGGCAGGACCACACTCTGGGAGGGGAGAGGCAGGGCCACACTCTGGGAGGGGTGTGGCAGGACCACACTCTGGGAAGGGAGAGGCAGGGCCACACTCTGGGAGGGGAGAGGAAGGGCCACACTCTGGGAGGGGAGAGGCAGGTCCACACTCTGGGAGGGGAGAGGCAGGGCCACACTCTGGGAGGGGTGTGGCAGGACCACACTCTGGGAAGGGAGAGGCAGGGCCACACTCTGGGAGGGGAGAGGCAGGGCCACACTCTGGGAGGGGAGAGGCAGGGCCACACTCTTGGAAGGGAGAGGCAGGACCACACTCTGGGAGGGGAGAGACAGGGCCACACTCTTGGAAGGGAGAGGCAGGGCCACACTCTGGGAGGGGAGAGGCAGGGCCACACTCTTGGAAGGGAGAGGCAGGACCACACTCTGGGAGGGGTGTGGTAGGGCTCATACCCTTGGAAAGCAGTGGCAGGACCACACTCTGGGAGTGGAGAGGCAGGACCACACTCTGGGAGGAGAGAGACAGGGCCACACTCTGGGAGGGGAGAGGCAGGACCACACTCCGGGATGGGTGTGGTAGGGCTCATACTCTTGGAAGGGAGTGGCAGGGCCACACTCTGGGAGGGGAGAGGCAGAACCACACTCTGGGAGGGGTGTGGTAGGGCTCATACTCTTGGAAGGGAGTGGCAGGACCACACTCTGGGAGGGGTGTGGTAGGGCTCATACTCTTGGAAGGGAGTGGCAGGACCACACTCTGGGAGGGGTGTGGTAGGGCGCATACTCTTGGAAGGGAGTGGCAGGGCCACAATCTGGGAGGGGAGAGGCAGGACCACACTCTGGGAGGGGATAGGCAGGACCACACTCTGGGAGGGGAGAGGCAGGGCCATACTTTTGGAAGGGAGAGGCAGGACCACACTCTGGGAGGGGAGAGGCAGGACCACACTCTGGGAGGGGAGAGGCAGGACCACACTCTGGTAAGGGAGTGGCAGGACCACACTCTGGGAGGGGAGAGGCAGGACCACACTCTGGGAAGGGAGAGGCAGGACCACACTCTGGGAGGGGAGAGGCAGGACCACACTCTGGTAAGGGAGTGGCAGGACCACACTCTGGGAGGGGAGAGGCAGGACCACACTCTGGGAAGGGAGTGGCAGGACCACACTCTGGGAGGGGAGAGGCAGGACCACACTCTGGTAAGGGAGTGGCAGGACCACACTCTGGGAGGGGAGAGGCAGGACCACACTCTGGTAAGGGAGTGGCAGGACCACACTCTGGGAGGGGAGAGGCAGGACTTCACTCTGGGAAGGGAGAGGCAGGACCACACTCTGGGAGGGGAGAGGCAGGGCCACACTCTGGGAGGGGAGTGGCAGGGCCACACTCTGGGAGGGGAGAGGCAGGGCCACACTCTGGGAGGGGAGTGGCAGGGAAAGGCTCTATACGGTGTGTGACATGGTTCAAGCTCTGGGAGGGAAGTGGGAGATTTAACAGTGGTTTTTGTTAGGCACAACTAAAATACAGATTAAATGCTGTTGATTAGGAAATGATAGGAAGTCAGGGAAAACGGTTCCTTTAAACAAAGCTTCGAAAGAAAGAAGCGCATAAGTGACCCGTCCTGAGATATATTGTATGCCTCTCACATTAAACTCAAGATGGCTATTTATCCAGGAGTCCAGGAGTTGGCGATTTTTTTTCGCCTCCTCAGGTCACACGGTTGGTGGCACAGACTTGATACTCGCAGGTCACGTGCGGAATACAGCGGCCCAAAATCCATTAATGGCTGCCGATCCTGAAGGAGACAAAATAAACCCTCCAGGGGGTAAAATCAAATTACCATTTTGAAGCACCGGGCCTCCGCCGTCAACTAGTGCCGGCCGGCCGTGGATACTGTGCCGCAAAGCAGGATACTGTGCCGCACAGCACTGAAGCACGCCACCCACTGGCAGCTTGTGGTGACGTCACAGTCTGAGGTCACCGCAACGACCAGTCAGCAGTGGCCTGGCCGGCTGGACCCAAACAACGGAATTATCGTACGATTTTGACCCCAAGGCAGGGCCCCGATCGCATTGCCGGCCTCTAGTACTAGAGGCCGGCAATGCGATCGGGGCATTGCCTTGGGGTCAAAATCGTATGATAATTCCGTTGTTTGGGTCCAGCCGGCCAGGCCACCGCTGACTGGCCGTTGCGGTGACCTCAGACTGTGACGTCACCACAAGCCGCCACTGGGCGGCGTGCCGGCCAGCTATCAGTGTTGTGCGGCGCAGTATCCTGCTGTGCGGCACAGTATCCACGGCCGGTCGGCACCAGCTGATGGCGGAGTCCCGCTCCTTCAAAATGGTAACTTGGTTTTACCCCCCTGGAGGGTTTATTTTGCCCCCCTCAGTATCAGCAGCCATTAATGGATTTGGGCCGCTGTATCGTGCACGTGACCTGCGAGTATCAAGTCTGTGGCACCAACCGTTTGACCTGAGGAGGCGAAAAAAAATGTTTGCGCCAACTTTTTGGTACTTGGCACGTGGCACGTGCCATCGATTGGCCCGCAAATGGTACCATTATCTGCCCGCAGTGTTGCCGCATCGAACGATGATACCCGCGTCGAAATCGGCCCAGCCGTTTGGGCTCCACGTGCCAATATGCTCCGTTGGACATACACACACACACACAAACGCACACACACACACAAACAAGCTCCTCCCACTTTCCGAGCGACGGCCGGGTGGAAATCTTTGAACTCAGAAAAACATGTAAACATGTTTCTCTTCTTTCTACGATTTTGAACAAGTTTGAATGTGTATGTTTGTAAAGCGTGATTCAAAATCGTAGAAAGAAGAGAAACATGTTTACATGTTTTTGTTAGTTCGAAGATTTCCACTGGGCTGTCGCTCGGAAAGTGGGAGGAGCTTCTTTTTGTGTGTGTGTGTGTGTGTGTGTGTGTGTGTGTGTGTGTGTGTGTGTGTGTGTGTGTGTGTGTGTGTGTGTGTGTCCAACGGACATATTGGCACGTGGAGCCCTAACGGCTGGGCCGATTGGGACGCGGGTGGCACCGTTCGATGCGGCAAAACGGCGGACAGATGATGGTACCATTTGCGGGTCAATCAATGGCACGTGGTACGTGCGAAATGCCAAAAAGAGGGCGCCAACATTTTTTTCTTTTTCGCCTCCTCAGGTCACACGGTTGGTGACACAGACTTGATACTCGCAGGTCACGTGCGCGATACAAGGCCGCAAAATCTATTAATGGCTGCCGATCCTGAGGGTGGCAAAATAAACCATCCAGGGGTAAAACCAAATTACGATTTTGACCCCAAGGCAATGCCCCGATCGCATTGCCAGCCTCTAGTTTGAATGCTGCCAAGAGTGATAAACGATTATGCCTGGTCAGTGGTCAAACATATCCTGGTCGGCCGCTGTTTGCCCACTTCAGTGGACATTCCTGACATCAAAGCGGCTGTCATAACATAATAACACACCGTGACATACGTGCCATCCCGCCAAATCCCAGACTGTGTACCGCCAAATCCCAGACTGCACGCCACACCTGACCATTCGACCCAGGACTTCCTCCATAGCAGCTCCCCTGCCCCCTCTCTGCCCCGGTGTCACCACACCAGCTCTCCTTTCTGACCCGGTGTCACCACACCATCTCCCCTCTCTGTCCCGGTGTCACCACACCATCTCCCCTCCCAGTGTCACTACACCAGCTCCCCTCCCGGTGTCACCACACCAGCTCCCCTCTCTGTCCCGGTGTCACCACACCATCTCCCCTCCCGGTGTCACCACACCAGCTCCCCTCCCGGTGTCACCACACCAGCTCCCCTCCCTGACCCGGTGTCACCACACCATCTCCCCTCCCGGTGTCACCACACCAGCTCCCCTCCCGGTGTCACCACACCAGCTCCCCTCCCGGTGTCACCACACCAGCTCCCCTCCCGGTGTCACCACACCAGCTCCCCTCCCTATCCCGGTGTCACCACACCATCTCCCCCTCCCGGTGTCACCACACCAGCTCCCCTCCCGGTGTCACCACACCAGCTCCCCTCCCTGTCCCGGTGACACCACATTATCTCCCCTCCCGGTGTCACCACACCAGCTCCCCTCTCTGTCCCGGTGTCACCACACCATCTCCCCTCCCGGTGTCACCACACCAGCCCCCCCCTCTGTCCCGGTGTCACCACACCAGCTCCCCTCCCGGTGTCACCACACCAGCTCCCCTCCCTGTACCGGTGTCACCACACCAGCTCCCCTCCCGGTGTCACCACACCAGCTCCCCCTCTGTCCCGGTGTCACCACACCAGCTCCCCTCCCGGTGTTGCCACACCAGCTCCCCTCCCTGTACCGGTGTCACCACACCAGCTCCCCTCCCTGACCCGGTGTCACCACACCATCTCCCCTCCCGGTGTCACCACACCATCTCCCCTCCTGGTGTCACCACACCAGCTCCCCTCCCGGTGTCACCACACCAGCTCCCCTCCCTGACCCGGTGTCACCACACCATCTCCCCTCCCGGTGTCACCACACCAGCTCCCCTCCCGGTGTCACCACACCAGCTCCCCTCCCGGTGTCGCCACACCAGCTCCCCTCCCTGTACCGGTATCGCCACACCAGCTCCCCCTCCCTGTACCGGTGTCGCCACACCAGCTCCCCTCCCTGACTCAGTGTCACCACACCAGCTCCCCTCCCTGGCCCGGTATCACCACACCAGCTCCCCTCCCGGTGTCACCACACCAGCTCCCCTCCCTGCCCCGGTATCACCACACCAGCTCCCCTCCTGGTGTCACCACACCAGCTCCCCTCCCGGTGTCACCACACCAGCTCCCCTCCCTGTACCGGTGTCACCACACCAGCTCCCCCTCCCTGCACCGGTGTCACCACACCAGCTCCCCTCCCTGACCCGGTGTCACCACACCAGCTCCCCTCCCTGCCCCGGTATCGCCACACCAGCTCTCCTCCCTGCCCCGGTATCACCACACCAGCTCCCCTCCCTGCCCCGGTATCGCCACACCAGCTCCCCTCCCTGTACCGGTGTCACCACACCAGCTCTCCTCCCTGCCCCGGTATCACCACACCAGCTCCCCTCCCGGTGTCACCACACCAGCTCCCTTCCCTGTACCGGTGTCACCACACCAGCTCCCCTCCCGGTGTCACCACACCAGCTCCCCCTCTGTCCCGGTGTCACCACACCAGCTCCCCTCCCGGTGTCGCCACACCAGCTCCCCTCCCTGTACCGGTGTCACCACACCAGCTCCCCTCCCTGACCCGGTGTCACCACACCATCTCCCCTCCCGGTGTCACCACACCAGCTCCCCTCCCGGTGTCGCCACACCAGCTCCCCTCCCGGTGTCGCCACACCAGCTCCCCTCCCTGTACCGGTGTCACCACACCAGCTCCCCTCCCTGACCCGGTGTCACCACACCATCTCCCCTCCCGGTGTCACCACACCAGCTCCCCTCCCGGTGTCGCCACACCAGCTCCCCTCCCGGTGTCGCCACACCAGCTCCCCTCCCTGACCCGGTGTCACCACACCAGCTCCCCTCCCTGCCCCGGTATCACCACACCAGCTCCCCTCCCTGCCCGGTGTCACCACACCAGCTCCCCTCCCTGCCCCGGTATCACCACACCAGCTCCCCTCCCGGTGTCGCCACACCAGCTCCCCTCCCTGTACCGGTGTCACCACACCAGCTCCCCTCCCTGACCCGGTGTCACCACACCATCTCCCCTCCCGGTGTCACCACACCAGCTCCCCTCCCGGTGTCGCCACACCAGCTCCCCTCCCTGTACCGGTATCGCCACACCAGCTCCCCTCCCTGTACCGGTGTCGCCACACCAGCTCCCCTCCCTGACTCGGTGTCACCACACCAGCTCCCCTCCCTGGCCCGGTATCACCACACCAGCTCCCCTCCCGGTGTCACCACACCAGCTCCCCTCCCTGCCCCGGTATCACCACACCAGCTCCCCTCCCTGACCCGGTGTCACCACACCATCTCCCCTCCCGGTGTCACCACACCAGCTCCCCTCCCGGTGTCGCCACACCAGCTCCCCTCCCTGACCCGGTGTCACCACACCATCTCCCCTCCCGGTGTCACCACACCAGCTCCCCTCCCGGTGTCACCACAACAGCTCCCCTCCCTGTACCGGTATCGCCACACCAGCTCCCCTCCCTGTACCGGTGTCGCCACACCAGCTCCCCTCCCTGCCCCGGTATCACCACACCAGCTCCCCTCCCTGCCCCGGTATCGCCACACCAGCTCCCTCCCTGTACCGGTGTCACCACACCAGCTCTCCTCCCTGTCCCGGTGTCACCACACCAGCTCTCCTCCCTGTACCGGTGTCACCACACCATCTCCCCTCCCGGTGTCACCACACCAGCTCCCCTGCCGGTGTCACCACACCAGCTCCCCTGCCTGTACCGGTGTCACCACACCAGCTCCCCTCCCGGTGTCACCACACCAGCTCCCCTGCCGGTATCGCCACACCAGCTCCCCTCCCTGTACCGGTGTCACCACACCAGCTCCCTCCCTGACCCGGTGTCACCACACCAGCTCCCCTCCCTGCCCCGGTATCACCACACCAGCTCCCCTCCCTGCCCCGGTGTCACCACACCAGCTCTCCTCCCTGCTCCGGTATCACCACACAGCCTCCTCCTTGTCCCGGTATCACCACACCAGCTCCCCTCCTTGTCCCGGTGTCACCACACCAACTCCCCTCCCTGACCCGGTGTCACCCACACCAACTCCCCTCCTTGTCCCGGTGTCACCACACCAACTCCCCTCCTTGTCCCGGTGTCACCACACCAACTCCCCTCCCTGACCCGGTGTCACCACACCAACTCCCCTCCCTGCCCCGGTATCACCACACAGCCTCCTCCTTGTCCCGGTATCACCACACCAACTCCCCTCCCTGTACCGGTGTCATCACACCAACTCCCCTCCTGGTCCCGGTGTCACCACACTAACTCCTCGACCCTCCCTCTCCCCGTGTCAATACACCTGTGCGCCGCGCCACCCCCGCCGGCCTCCGTCACGGTCGTCGCTGCCGACGCGCGGCGCCTCTCCGGCGACGGCGGCCGACGCGCGTCATTCAGCTCAGTCGAGGCTGCGATCCGCTGGAAGCAGGACGGGTCGCGTGAGCTCCTCCCGATGCCCGGTGGCGCACGCAGGTTCAGAGTGAGAAGTGGATGTTCAGAGGGCGCGACTCTCCTCGGACTGCGTGAAGTACAGACTGTGAGGGAGATATAAACTGTGAGATACAGACTGTGAGTGAGATATAGACTGTGAAATACAGACTGTGGGTGAGATATAGACTGAGTCGTGTGCGAACTCGCGCGCGAACTCGACAGAGACGAGGGGACTGAGATCACCGAGTTTGAGCGCACTAGGAAAGACAAACATGGCGGGAATCCTCTGAGAAGTTCGGTGAGAAGTTGTGAAGAACTGGACGCGAGGGAGTTGTACTGTGTGTGAGGGAGGTAGGAGCGGCTGCAGTACTCAGTGTGACAGAAGGACAGACGGAGACGGTGCTGCTGCGTGTGACGGAGGCACAGACGGAGACGGTTCTGCTGCGTGTGACGGAGGCACAGACGGAGACGGTTCTGCTGCGTGTGACGGAGGCACAGACGGAGACGGTTCTGCTGCGTGTGACGGAGGGACAGACGGAGACGGTGCTGCTGTCGTGTGACGGAGGCACAGACGGAGACGGTGCCGGAGGGACAGACGGAGACGGTGCTGCTGACGGAGTGGCAGAGCGGCGGCGGGGACTGTGGCCAGGAGCTGGAGGACTTCGCAGGTCGCCGGTCATGACACGTCTATCTGTGTGGGGCTGCTGGCTGCTGGTGGCCGGCTGCATCTCTCTCACAAGAGGTAGGTGGACACGGCCAGACGTGAGAGAGAGAGAGAAGAGGAAACCTTTCTCTCTCTCTCTCTCTCTCTCTCTCTCTCTCTCTCTCTCTCTCTCATCTCTCTCTCTCTCTCTCTCTCTCCTCTCTCTCTCTCCTCTCTCTCTCTCTCTCTCTCCTCTCTCTCTCTCTCTCTCTCTCTCTCTCTCTCTCTCTCTCTCTCTCTCTCTCTCTCTCTCTCTCTCTCTCTCTCTCTCTCTCTCTCTCTCCTCTCTCTCTCTCTTCTCTCTCTCTCTCTCTCTCTCTCTCTCTCTCTCTCTCTCTCTCTCTCTCTCTCTCTCTCTCCCCATGATCAGAGAACATTCTAGCTGTGGGTGATATCGGAGGACTTCGCAAATGGGTTTGACACGTCGGATATGACAAGCACCAAGCGTAGTTAGATATTTAACTACACGCTGGGTTACTCCGACTTGTTCTGTCCAAAACATTATCTTTAACGGCCAGCTGTTGATTAATTCAAGCCTGTGATTCGTGGTGTGTATTGTTGCATAATTACACATGAATGTGGTAGTTATGTAAACAATGAAGCCGAATGAAATGGCGCCAGGCCTCATAAAGATACCTGTAGGCGCGTTCGTTCCATTTAATCTCATCAGCACCAAGCTTCCAATAATACGGCTACACAATGTGTGCTCTTGGTGGAGGTGGCCATGTTTGCCCTGGCGCTTCACATGAGCGCAGTTTATCAAGCATTTTAGTTGTTTTGCGCCAATGTCATTTTAGTAACACAAAAGCAATCTCCTTTAGTAAGGTTATGTCATGGAACAGTGAGCATTGTTTACGTATTTAATAGTTAAACGCATATAAGCCATATCAAACTAACTTGACATGCACAAATAACCAAATATGTTCAGTGTGCTTAGCATGAGGATTGCGAGGCCCTGAGAATCACGCTTAAGGGAGGGATCCCGATTCACCTCGCGTAACGCCCCGACTCCTATAAGGGCCAAAGCACTCAAACTTATATTGGCAGGTAGTGCGGTAAGAAACTTTCAACGTGCTATTACAAAACGCTTCGAGGACACACCGACGCGGCGCTGTCTGGTGTCTTTGCGATGTGCGCTGGCTGGCTGACCGTCTCATGGTTTTTATTTACGGCAGCGCTGTCTGGTATCTTTGCGATGTGCGCTGGCTGGCTGACCGTCTCATGGCTTTTATTTACGGCAGCGCTGTCTGGTATCTTTGCGATGTGCGCTGGCTGGCTGACCGTCTCATGGTTTTTATTTACGGCAGCGCTGTCTGGTATCTTTGCGATGTGCGCTGGCTGGCTGACCGTCTCATGGTTTTTATTTACGGCAGCGCTGTCTGGTATCTTTGCGATGTGCGCTGGCTGCCTGACCGTCTCATGGTTTTTATTTACGGCAGCGCTGTCTGGTATCTTTGCGATGTGCGCTGGCTGGCTGACCGTCTCAGGGTTTTTATTTACGGCAGCGCTGTCTGGTATCTTTGCGATGTGCGCTGGCTGGCTGACCGTCTCAGGGTTTTTATTTACGGCAGCGCTGTCTGGTATCTTTGCGATGTGCGCTGGCTGGCTGACCGTCTCATGGTTTTTATTTACGGCAGCGCTGTCTGGTATCTTTGCGATGTGCGCTGGCTGGCTGACCGTCTCAGGGTTTTTATTTACGGCAGCGCTGTCTGGTATCTTTGCGATGTGCGCTGGCTGGCTGACCGTCTCAGGGTTTTTATTTACGGCACAATGGAGAGTCACGGAACTCACACTTCTTGAACTTCTCACTACTTGGTGAAGTTTGATTCAAGGAAACATTTTGTGGTAAGCCGAGGAAAACTATTTGTTCAGAGTTTGCTCCAGTCATACAGTCGGGAGCATGGGAAGTTTATTACATATGAAACTAGTTTCTATTCAAGACTTATTTACGGCGTAACGTCAGTTATTGGCTAAAAAGCAAAGAATGCATGCCCTAAATTTCGTGAGAAATGAAAATGATTTAGTCAACGTGCCCTGGCTGAGGATCTTCGACCTTTTATAATGCGAGAAAAGCCGCAGTTCGGGCAACTGGCCGAAGCAATGCAAATACTAGTCTTGGAGAGTCTCTCCTGTATCTCTGTACCTTTAAATGCTTGATGCTTCCATAAATGTCATGCATATTATTCATCATTGAGTTAATTTGCACATAATGGCAAATTGCATATTGCAAGTGTCACAGTAAACACCTCTGCGCTGGTCATGGTCAGTCGGCTTCCTGGAGATTACGGCTAGTCGATCCTCCCGCCCCATACTCTGCACTGGTCGCAGTCATGGTCAGTCGGCTGCCTGGAGATTACGGCCAGTCGATCCTCCCGCCCCATACTCTGCACTGGTCGCAGTCATGGTCAGTCGGCTGCCTGGAGATTACGGCCAGTCGATCCTCCCGCCCCATACTCTGCACTGGTCGCAGTCATGGTCAGTCGGCTGCCTGGAGATTACGGCTAGTCGATCCTCCCGCCCCATACTCTGCACTGGTCGCAGTCATGGTCAGTCGGCTGCCTGGAGATTACGGCTAGTCGATCCTCCCGCCCCATACTCTGCACTGGTCGCCAGGCACGTAGCCAGGATTTCGTCCAGGGGGGGGGGGGGGCGGCGCCTCGAAAGGGCCCCTTCCCGAGCGTTGAAAGGGCCCCCTCCCAAGCGTTGAAAGGCCCCCTCCCCCCAAAAAAACGTATGAAAAGGGACGTTACAAGGCTGGAAAATGTAGTATGGCAGGTATGGCATGGGTCATACCAACGTTTAGGAGCTAGAGTTAGCAAACTGCCACACCAACTTTGGAACCAGCGACACGAATTTGGAATCAGCTATACCAACTTGCAATATTTTTTTAAGCTCAAGACCTGGAACTCTTAAATAAATTGCGCCGCGGAGCGGCGCGAAAATTTTGAGTATTATGCCCTGGGTTGCTTTCTCATCAATGCGTCGCATTGCGTATGGTGCAGACCTCTAAAATTGCTATATTGTGCGTTTAAAAGTGCGGGGAAAACGTGCTAAAATGAACTATTTTGCCCAATAATATAGGAAAGTAGCAACATAACACATAAATGCGCCGAGAAACTGGCCGATTTTTTTCCTGACCCGCATAAAATTGAATTTGTATTTAAATTGCGCCGCGGAGCGGCGCGAACATTTTGAGTTTGATTCCCTGTACAACTGTATTCTTACTGTTGAAAGGCCCAAGGTCCCTTCAGATCGTCTAGGGGCCCCTCTGACCTTTTCTACGCCCTTCCGACCTGTTCAGGGACTCATCTGGGATCCGCGAAGCGAAAAGACATGATGTGGAGTGGGTGATATATATATATATATATATATATATATATATATATATATATATATATATATATATATATATATATATATATATATATATATATATATATATATATATATATAATACAAAGAGGGCTTACTCTACAGGAAAAAAATAAAATCGGATCTTTCGGGTATATTGTACCCTGACGAAGGGTGTTACAATATACGCGAAAGCTCCGCTTTTAATATTTGTATTGTGGAGTAAGTCCTCTTTGTATTTAATCTTCATCTGCGATCTCTACGTGCTTTGACCCTTCCGGTCTCACCAGAGACTCCTCTGACCTTCCAAGAAGCCCCTCTTGTGTGTTAAGGGGCCCATTCGGCCTGTTCAGAGGTCCTTCCGACCTGGCCAGTGACTGCACTGGCTGCTTTGTCGCCCTGCCGACATGCTCAGGGGCAGGGAGGGGCGGCGGATTGCGGGGCGCAGGGTACCCAAAATCCCCCCCCCCCCTCAAGCGAAAATCCTGGGGAGGGGAAGGGTCATGCTGCCCCAGATTGAGCAGGCTAAAATCTGGGGGAGGGGCAAAACTACCCTTTGCCCCCAGGATTTTCGACTGGGGGGAATTTTGGGTACCCTGCCCCCGCAATCCGCCGCCCCTGCTCAGGGGCCCCTCCGACCTGCCCAGGGCCCCCTCCAGTCTGGCTAGGAACTCATCCGGCATGTTCAAGGGGCCTTCCGACCGGCCCAGGGACCTTTTCGGTCTAGTCAGGGGCCCCTCTGACTTGCCCAGGAGCCCCTCTGATCGGCCCAGTGACTCTTCTGGTCGGCCAACGCTGGCTGCTTTGTCGCCCTTGCCGACATGCTCAAGGTACCCTCCGACCTGCCCTGGAGCCCCTCCGTGCTGGCCAGGGGCCACTTCGGCATGTTCAGGGGCCCTTCTTACCCGCCCAGGGGTCCTTTCGGTCTGATCAGGGGCCCCTCCGATCTGCGCAGGGGCCCTTTTAACTTTCCAGGGGCCCTCTGGTCTCTCCAGGGGCCCTTTAACCTTCTAAGGGGCCCTTCCGACCTAGCAAGGGACTGCGCTGGCTGCTTTGTCGCCTTGCGACATGCTCCGAGGGCCCTCCGACCTGCCCTGGGGCCCCTCCGTGCTGGCTAGGGGCTCATTCGGCATGTTCAGGGGCCCTTCTGACCCACCTAGGGGCCCTTTCGGTCTAATCAGGGCCCCTCTGACCTGCACAGGGGCCCTCTTAACTTCCCAGGGGTCCTCTGGTCTGTCCAGGGGCCCTCCAACCTGCTCATGGGCCCTTATGACCTGGCAAAGGACTGCGCTGGCCGCTTTGTCGCCCTGTCGACATGCTCAGGGGCCTCTCAACCTGCCCAGGGGCCCCTCTGTGCTGGCTAGGGGCCCATTCGACGTGTTCAGGGGGCCCATTCGACGTGTTCAGGGGGCCCATTCGACGTGCTCAGGGGGCCCTCTGACCCGCCCAGGGGCCCTTTCGGTCTTGCCAGGGGCCCCTCTGACATGCACAGGGCTCTTTTGAACGTCTAAGGGGCCCTCTGGTCTTTCAGAGGGCCCTGGTGGCCCTAAAGGGCCTCTGAAGTCCGCTTAACTCTCTAAAGACCACGCTTCGTGTAGTAAAGAGCCTATGATACCGCGCTTCGCGCGGTCTCGTCGGCCCTTTTCGGCGCGCTGCGCGCGCCGAAAAGGGCCCTCGCGCACCAAAAAGGGCCCTCCTGGCCTCTAGGGAGGGGCGGCCGCCCCCGCCGCCCTCCCCTTGGCTACGTGCCTGCTGGTCGCAGTCATGGTCAGTCGGCTGCCTGGAGATTACGGCCAGTCGATCCTCCCGCCCCATACTCTGCACTGGTCGCAGTCATGGTCAGTCGGCTGCCTGGAGATTACGGCCAGTCGATCCTCCCGCCCCATACTCTGCACTGGTCGCAGTCATGGTCAGTCGGCTGCCTGGAGATTACGGCCAGTCGATCCTCCCGCCCCATACTCTGCACTGGTCGCAGTCATGGTCAGTCGGCTGCCTGGAGATTACGGCCAGTCGATCCTCTCGCCCCATACTCTGCACTGGTCGCAGTCATGGTCAGTCGGCTGCCTGGAGATTACGGCCAGTCGATCCTCCCGCCACATAACTGACCGCAGTTTGTCGTAATGCATTTTCTTGGCAGCATTCGACGCACAGTATATTTTTGAGCAGACAGAAACTGTCACAATCAAAATCCATTTGACAACGAAGGAACTGATCAAGAAAAAGCATTGACTCGCGTTGTTACCTGCAATCACAGTACACATATGTTATTCCTCCAGCACATGCATCATAGACGCTCTGAATAATTTACTTCTTTAGCTGTTTTGGCTACATATTTATCGGTGTTAGGCAGTTCAGTTCAATGTGAAGTAATGACGATGCCGTAATCCCACTATTTTATAGCCGGATAAGTCTTCAGTCCCAGAACTCTTCTGGCCGGCCTCCCAACTAATTTCGGCTGTGACACTCCTCACCGTAGATCAAAAAGGCCAATGGCCGATATCCGACAGAAGTTTGGCTGGAACGGTTCCCGATATAGACCACCGCCTCACAGCTCTGCCATTACCAACAGACCGCCTCACAGCTCTGCCATTACCAACAGACCGCCTCACAGCTCTGCCATTACCAACAGACCGATCCGAAATCACAGCCAAATATCCTTATCTTCAGCGTACCAAACGAAAATTGCTCCCTTATTTCATTGCCGAAGTAAATAATTTCAACAGCCTTGACCCGCCATTGACTGGGGAGGGGGAGGGGGGGGGGGGGGGCGTTTAACGCCCCCTGATGAATTTTCGTAATAGCTAAAAAAAATAAATAGCGCTATCAATGTGAAACTTCGGATACCATCTGCTAAATCACGTTTATGTCTTCTGTGAAAAAATAAAGCAATTTCGTCGAACATATTTCGAGTTATATCGAATTTTGTGATGTCACTACACACGAGTTTTACACCAAGATCAGCTAAAATGTAACAGACTGTACAAATGACATATTTAGAGCAAAATGCAATCCAAAAAAGACCAAAAGATAGCAAATAAGAAGAGATATAACATGGCGATTTCGAAATTGTGAAAATTTGGGGTTTTGACCCCGACAAATTCAAAAAAGTTTGTTTGGGGGAAAATGCCCACACAATCACATTTTTCAAAGATATTCAAAAAGCCTGAATTATGGCAGAGAACCACACATGGGAAACTACCACACCAAATTTCAGAATTATATCACATTTTTGACTGACTTATGGCATCTAGAGTATGGGTGAGCATCAGAGAGTATGACGTCATTTACACAAATTTCGTTTTTTGGCTTTTATTGACCAAATAAAGACAGATAATTGGCACCACTGTATTTCGGAGACAAAACAGGTCTAGAAAGATGTTTTTGTTATTTAGATTTATCAATTAATTTTTTTGACCTTCAGTGACCTGAACTTGACCTGAACTTGACATTAACTTTACGTAAATGAAATCAGGTGGTAAAATGACTATCACTGTCGAATCCTACGTATAAAATAACTCATAAAACATATGTTGCATGACTTTCGTAGATACTTTGAACATAGTGACCTTTTGTGACCTCCTGACCTTGACCTTGACCTTGGCTAACAATCTCACTTTAGTTAATGCGGGATATGTATCATACCTTTAGCAGCACTTTGGGTGATCCTGGTCGTAATCGAAGGCTTTGTATGGAAAGTATGGCCCATAAACTCAAATACGTCAATTTCGACCTTGGACTTGACCGTGACCTGACATTTAAACTTACTTGTACATGTTAGAGGGGTATGTTTGTCTTGTATGTTTTAGATTTGTCTCATTGAGAGCTTTCGATTGCCGCCTTGCGCGTCTCGCTGCGAGTATTGGTTCGGAAGATAACCAGTTGGGCGTTTAACGCCCCCCTTCCCCCCCCCCCCACCCCCCCACCCCCAGTCAATGGCGTTCTGCTGAAACCCCAGTCAATGCCGGGTTAATGCATTGGCTTGGCCTGCATGTTGATGGGGAATACTTTGTATAGAATATACTACATAGGATGAAAACTGAGTTAATAGCCGTTTTCACGAAGGATTATTGCGCTTAAAGGAAAAGAAAAGTTTCTGAGAAGTTTTGGTATAGAAATCTTAGTTCGACGATCTATTCCTTAACTACACAACTTTTACATACGATTTTTTACTTGAAATGTCTCACAGAATTTTGTTAATATGTTAGTAAGAATATATGTTGAATATACAAATATGTTGACAAATTGCGGTTTGGTGATAATTAGCAATATAAGCATTGATAGGTCAGTTGTGATGCCAGATCTCCACCGACTGAAACTTGTCAAAACTTCAGAACGGGTTTAGAAAATTATGTGGCGTGTGACGCTATTGGCCGCAATGGACTCGCCCAATCCGGCCCAATCCGGCGGCCGGCTTGCGCGGCTTTGTCTATGTGTGCGCGGCATGCGGGTCGCAAGCGGCGGCGAATCTATGCTGGCACATAAGTGTGCAATGTGCATGCGCAGACATACCTGTGATCTATGACGCTCAGGGGCGGATCCATAAAATCTTCAAGGGGAGGGGGGGGGGGTCATTAATTGCAGTGGTGCCCCTACCTATACCTAATCTGAAAACTCAACGGATTTGGTGCACTATATTTTGAGGGTGCCACTATTTCAGCATTTTTTTTTTCTAAATTGACAACGTTGGCTATATGTATTAGCAATATCAGTCGTACCCTATTTATTTCATTTACGTGACGGGGGGGGGGGGGGGGGAGGGGGGAGGGGGGGGGGGCTGGTGGAAACCGTTGTTTACGAGCAGTAAATCTTATGCATGCGATAAACTGTTATTGCTTGAGAGAAAAATATGTGGTTTTGATCGGGTTGGAGAACTAATTTGTGCTATTGGAACCAGCATGTCAGAACTAGGAAATATGTCTGGAGCAAAAGGTGGTGTCAAAAGACATGTTGCCCCCCATTTAAGGCCAAAGGTGGGGCATGTCCCCCATATCCTCCCCCCCTGCGGCCGCCAGTGTGTACAGTCTATATGTACTCTCCCCCCCCCTTTTGTACTGAAAAAAACACTGATGGATTTGCGCCGCGTAGCGGCGTGAATTTTTCTTCTTCTTTATTTTGGTGGTGCCCCCACGGCCCAGCGCGGTGGTGCCCCCACGACGGGGTGGTGCCCCTACGGCGCGGTGGTGCCCCCATGGCCCAAGGGAGGGTGGGGGGGGTGGTCATGACCCCCGTGACCCCCCCCCCCCCCGCCCCCTGGATCCACCACTGATGACGTTGCTAGATTCATTAACTAGTATGACAGTATGCTAAACTGAACGAATGGACTCTAGATGCATATGTTCTTTAAAAACGGCCAATTGTTTATCATAAACTTGTTATGAGCTCAATACATGTTTCCATAACTATTGAATAGTGATAGTATCGCCTAAATCAGTCATGTATTTCTTGGAATGTATAATATACTAAGACTTCTATACCAAAACTTCTCAGAAACTTTTCTTCTCTTTTCAGCGCAATAATCTTTCGTGAAAACGACTAATATATCATATCATCACTCTTTTAAGTCCGTTCTCATGAAGATCAATTTGCACACTGTTTTTGAAACGGAACAAAGCAGTACGGAAATGTCGATGGCGCTCTGACAGCCGGCTTTTCATGACGATTTATAAAAAAAAAACATGATTTTGATAATATAAGACGATGAAAGTAAGATGACGAAGATTGTTCCACTATTATACAGTGCATGCCTCATCCTTTTACCTCAGCGCAGGCTTACGTTATAAGCCTGAACGGTGTCGAAGTGACTATAAAGTCGCAGTTACCGCAGTACTGACTACTGAGTAGATATGCACCAGTCAGAGTATCCCGTCACGTTTTATCGTCGCATCCAGGGCGCAAGTGTACTCATATACAATCGGCATTATGCAAATATACAGGTCTGCATTCAGTTGACGCCAAACCGGTGATCCAATGAGACTGCATAACTCACCAGACAGCGTGAGTGCGGCGAACAGCTGCTGCAGATGAGGATACTAAGTATCGTCTTGACACTGTTATTGCAAGAGAAAAAGTGAATTAGTGAACTGTGGTCAGCACACTGTCACCGTTCAATCGTGAGGAGAACACAGGACGTCTGCTCAATCGACCTTTCTCGTCACTGGAGCCCCACAAGGAGCCCCGTGACGCTCCCGGCCAGGCAGGTAGCCAGGATTTTTATCGGAGGGGGAGGGGGAGGGGGGCACATCAGTGGCGGATCAAATTTCGCTCCGTTTCGTTAGCGAACAGTTGTTGACCGGGAAGGGGGGAGGTGGTGTCGGGTCGTCGCAGAATCGCATTTTATCTAGTGTAAACTGGTTTGCTCAGGGGGAAGGAACATAGCCCCGTGTCCCCCCTGGCTACGTCCCTGTTCCCGGTATGTCACGGTCGGCGCAGAGCGGAGCGGCACGGAGCGGCACCGGAGCGGCACGGAGCTGAGCGGCACGAAGCGGCACGAAGCGGCACGGAGCGGAGCGGCACGGAGCGGCAAGGAGCGGAACGGCACGGAGCGGCAAGGAGCGGCACGGAGCGGCAAGGAGCGGCACGGAGCGGCACGGAGCGGAGCGGCACGGAGCGGCAAGGAGCGGCACAGAGCGGCAAGGAGCGGCACGGAGCGGCAAGGAGCGGCAAGGAGCGGCACGGAGCGGCACGAAGCGGCACGGAGCGGCAAGGAGCGGCACGGAGCGGCACAGAGCGGAGCGGCACGGAGCGGCACGGAGCGGAGCGGAGCGGAGCGGCACGGAGCGGCAAGGAGCGGCACAGAGCGGCAAGGAGCGGCACGGAGCGGCACAGAGCGGCACGGAGCGGCACGGAGCGGAGCGGCACGGAGCGGCAAGGAGCGGCAAGGAGCGGCACGGAGCGGCACGGAGCGGAGCGGCACGGAGCGGCAAGGAGCGGCACGGAGCGGCACGGAGCGGAGCGGCACGGAGCGGCAAGGAGCGGCAAGGAGCGGCACGGAGCGGCACGGAGCGGAGCGGCACGGAGCGGCAAGGAGCGGCACGGAGCGGCACGGAGCGGAGCGGCACGGAGCGGCAAGGAGCGGCACGGAGCGGCACGGAGCGGAGCGGCACGGAGCGGCAAGGAGCGGCACAGAGCGGCAAGGAGCGGCACGGAGCGGCAAGGAGCGGCAAGGAGCGGCACGGAGCGGCACGAAGCGGCACGGAGCGGCAAGGAGCGGCACGGAGCGGCACAGAGCGGAGCGGCACGGAGCGGCACGGAGCGGAGCGGCACGGAGCGGCAAGGAGCGGCACAGAGCGGCAAGGAGCGGCACGGAGCGGCACAGAGCGGCACGGAGCGGCACGGAGCGGAGCGGCACGGAGCGGCAAGGAGCGGCAAGGAGCGGCACGGAGCGGCACGGAGCGGAGCGGCACGGAGCGGCAAGGAGCGGCACGGAGCGGCACGGAGCGGAGCGGCACGGAGCGGCAAGGAGCGGCACGGAGCGGCACGGAGCGGCACGGAGCGGCACGGAGCGGAGCGGCACGGAGCGGCAAGGAGCGGCACGGAGCGGCACGGAGCGGAGCGGCACGGAGCGGCAAGGAGCGGCACGGAGCGGCACGGAGCGGCACGGAGCGGCACGGAGCGGCACGGAGCGGCACGGAGCGGCAAGGAGCGGCACGGAGCGGCACGGAGCGGCACGGAGCGGCACGGAGCGGCACAGAGCGGCACGGAGCGGCACGGAGCGGCAAGGAGCGGCACGGAGCGGCACGGAGCGGAGCGGCAAGGAGCGGCAAGGAGCGGCACGGAGCGGCACGGAGCGGCACGGAGCGGCACGGAGCGGCACGGAGCGGCACGGAGCGGCACGGAGCGGCACGGAGCGGCAAGGAGCGGCACGGAGCGGCACGGAGCGGCACGGAGCGGCACGGAGCGGCACAGAGCGGCACGGAGCGGCACGGAGCGGCACAGAGCGTTGTAGCACGAAGCGCAGCGGTACTTCTGGGTAACCCGTCACAGCCCGCACGAACAGTGTAGAAGCGGCCCGGGTGCGTGGACCGGCCCCGTGTTCCGGCCCCGAGGTGCGTGGACCGGCCCCGTGTTCCGGCCCGGGTGCGTGGACCGGCCCCGTGTTCCGGCCCGGGTGCGTGGACCGGCCCCGTGTTCCGGCCCCGAGGTGCGTGGACCGGCCCCGTGTTCCGGCCCGGGTGCGTGGACCGGCCCCGTGTTCCGGCCGGGGTGCGTGGACCGGCCCCGTGTTCCGGCCCCGAGGTGCGTGGACCGGCCCCGTGTTCCGGCCCGGGTGCGTGGACCGGCCCCGTGTTCCGGCCCAGGTGCGTGGACCGGCCCCGTGTTCCGGCCCCGAGGTGCGTGGACCGGCCCCGTGTTCCGGCCCCGAGGTGCGTGGACCGGCCCCGTGTTCCGGCCCGGGTGCGTGGACCGGCCCCGTGTTCCGGCCCGGGTGCGTGGACCGGCCCCGTGTTCCGGCCCGGGTGCGTGGACCGGCCCCGTGTTCCGGCCCGGGTGCGTGGACCGGCCCCGTGTTCCGGCCCGGGTGCGTGGACCGGCCCCGTGTTCCGGCCCCGAGGTGCGTGGACCGGCCCCGTGTTCCGGCCCGGGTGCGTGGACCGGCCCCGTGTTCCGGCCCAGGTGCGTGGACCGGCCCCGTGTTCCGGCCCCGAGGTGCGTGGACCGGCCCCGTGTTCCGGCCCCGAGGTACGTGGACCGGCCCCGTGCGGAGCTCGCCTCCGCCGACACGTCGGCCGCGGT
The DNA here is from genome assembly GCA_036785665.1 of Chirona hameri. Taxonomy (NCBI): domain Eukaryota; kingdom Metazoa; phylum Arthropoda; class Thecostraca; order Balanomorpha; family Balanidae; genus Chirona; species Chirona hameri. The sequence goes on from JAXIVJ010006268.1 coordinate 30,812, forward strand.
TGATGTGCGGCCGGTGCTGTCGAGCGGCCGACACAAGGAGCCGACAGTACGGCGGTCACCTGTCGACCGACTGTCGGCGGCTGATATACGGCACGTCAGGGAACGTCACGGCGACATACGACACGTCACAGCGACACATGGCACGTCACGGAAACATACGGCACGTCACAGGACGTCACGGAAACATACGGCCCGTCACAAGACATCACGGCTGCATATGGCACGCCACAGTTCGTCACGGCTGCATATGGCACGTCACAGGACGTCACGGCTGCATATGGCACGTCACAGGAGGTCACGGCTGCATATGGCACGTCACAGGACGTCATGGCTGCATATGGCACGTCACAGGACGTCACGGCTGCATACGGCACGTCACAGGACGTCACGGCTGCATATGGCACGTCACAGGACGTCACGGCTGCATATGGCACGTCACAGGAGGTCACGGCTGCATATGGCACGTCAAAGGACGTCACGGCTGCATATGGCACGTCACAGGACGTCACGGCTGCATATGGCACGTCACAGGACGTCACGGCTGCATATGGCACGCCTCAGTTCGTCACTGCTACATACAGTTGGTCATGGCGGTATATCAGCAGACGGCGTGACACATAGGACGGCTGCAGGTAGTACTTGATACAGTGCGCGAGGCTACGTCACTACACTGAGATAATCAAACAGGGTTGGGATCATTTTTGCATGCTGAAAATATTAATATTGATATTGCCTGCACTCCCCACGTCCCTCAGCGCCACTGACGCATCCTATGTGATAACTCCAGAGTGGCTGAACTTCTCCTATGTGATAACTCCAGTGTGGCTGAAATGATCCTATGTGATAACTCCAGAGTGGCTGAAATTCTCCTATGTGATAACTCCAGAGTGGCTGAAATGATCCTATGTGATAACTCCAGAGTGGCTGAAATGCTCCTATGTGATAACTCCAGAGTGGCTGAAATGCTCCCATGTGATAACTCCAGAGTGGCTGAAATGATCCTATGTGATAACTCCAGAGTGGCTGAAATGCTCCTATGTGATAACTCCAGAGTGGCTGAAATGATCCTATGTGATAACTTTAGAGTGGCTGAAATAACTCCAGAGGGGCTGAAATATGGCGGCTCTAGTTCAGCAGTCAGCATTTGGCGTATATAATCATTTAACCCTCGCCCGGGTAGGGCAAAATCATTATGTGTTCGGGTAGGGGGGGGGGGGGGGGGGGGGGGTGGTGCGCCCCCCTTAGCGTTTCTTCCCTAATTGAGCTAGAGCTTCGATTCAAAGACGAGCGTGTTGCTTGTGACGAGAGAAAGCCGTTGACACCCAATTTTAAGGTCTTGGATCATTAGGTAGCCTCTGAGGTCATGTCAATGACTCAAAAGTTATCAAAATTGTAAATGCGTATACATTGAATTTTATCGAGCTAGAATCGTGAATGAGCATATCGTAATCCTTAATGGGTGCCAAATTCGTAATCAGCGTCACAAAATGTCTTAAAAACTGCCAATTTCCAAAAAGGTCATGTCAGGTCATCTGAGGTCAGTGACTTCGGTTGACATGTGGAAGCGCATGACCCCAGTGGAACATATAATTATGTAAAATGGGTCCCAAATTTGAAATCAGCGTCACAAAATGTCCTAGAAACCGCCAGAAGCCCAAACAAGTCATCTGAGGTCATCGGAAGTCAATGGCCTCAGTTGACCTCTGAAATGGTCAATCGAGGTCACAATCTCAGTGGAAGCCACAACTGTCACCTGGAAACACCAGTGCATATGCTCCTGAACAATAAACACTCGGAAACTGCACAAGTTACAAGCATCGATACTGCGGGACGCCAGTTGCGCCTGACATGACTTTGAGAAACAGGTCACGGGTCATGTGGGTTAGAAATTCAAAATTTTCAGAGTATGTGTAAAATTGTAAAAAGTAGGGTACTAAAAGTTCCATCGCAATCGGTTAGAAACTACGCGAGTTATTCTAGAAAAACCGAGGGGGGGGGGGGGGGGGGGGGGCATCCCCCTCCCTACCCGGGCGAGGGTTAAAGTAAATCTTGAAATCAACGGGAACGTTTTCCGGTGTCAGGTGAAGGTTGGAGCCTATCAAAAGGCCTTCAGCTCCATACGGATGTGCACAGTTCTCGGTACTGGCGTACCGCTCCGAACATTTCATCGCGCCGTACAACATCAGCCGACTGACTACACAAGGTGTGTTTCCTGAGACAACGAAATATGACACCGTGCAAAATACTGCAGGCCATAAACCTATCCCCTTAATTTGTTCTCTAATTTTTAGCCAGAGTTGCTCAAAATGTGATGTTCGTTTCTGACCATAAGATCAACAAAAAGTTAAAATATACTCAAGATGCATCTCTCTTCTCTGATACATCAGAAACCTTGGGAATTTACGAGCGTATGCATTGCGTACCCTACATTACGTAATGCAATAAAAAAAAAACACCCGACTGGACATGTTGGCCGACTACTGCGAACGAGTCAACACCCGCCTGATAACGCGGGTAAACATACAGCCGATAGATCGAACACCACGTCAACATGGAGGGTGTACGGCCTCTCCCTCTCCCTCTCCCTCTCCCTCTCCCTCTCCCTCTCCCTCTCCCTCTCCCTCTCCCTCTCCCTCTCCCTCTCCCTCTCCCTCTCCCTCTCCCTCTCCCTCTCCCTCTCCCTCTCCCTCTCCCTCTCCCTCTCCCTCTCCCTCTCCCTCTCCCTCTCCCTCTCCCTCTCCCTCTCCCTCTCCCTCTCCCTCTCCCTCTCGTATAATAAAACTGCCTAAGGTCAACAAATGGCTTTCCCTTATCTGTCGGCATTATGTGTGCACCGCGATATGAGCATTCTGCTAACGCGAGACAATTATTCCTTTGAAGTCATTTAAAGGGAATGTTTCACCTTTGTATTGGTTTTGAACTGATATAGCCATTATCTTTGGCCGTTATTGAAATATCGAAAATGCTAAGGTCATTTGCCCCAAAACTTAGCCGTTTTTGAGCAATTTAATTTCCCATTTTCAAAATGGGGTCTAAGCTAGTGCTGACGCTGATTGGCTGACAGCCACTTTATCAGCCAATCCCACTCTGTCAGCCAATCAGCGGCGGTCTATAGCTCAATAATGACGTCATTATCCCCAATTTAAAACCTGAATGTGTATAAAGTTAAGTGACTTTTCGAGAGATAAAAATATCACCATCGTTTTCAGCAGCACTTACTTCATATTTTCGACTACAACCAGCGTATATTTGACAACTTTCAAAAAGGTGAAACATTCCCTTTAAGTACCTACTCTGATCTCTCGCAGGATATTCTATTAAGTTAAGCGTGGCTGTACAACCTGTTTGCATATCATTGTGTGCGTTTAATTATTATTACACCGCCAAATAAATGTCTTAAACAAATCTCAAAGCTACGCTAGCAGAAGCTCATATTATTATTCCAGTCATAACTAGGAAGCGCCGGAATTGTTCACTGGAATGGGTTGAGGGCGAGCGCTGTCACTGTCAGCTGATTCAACATATTACACAGTGTGCTTTCAGTCAGAGCACGTGTGTGTGTGTGTCTCCAGGGTGGGGGTGTGTTAATGGTCTTGTTTTTACATTAGCGTCCGGTGGGTGGGGTGGGGGGGGGGGGGTGATAAGCTGGCGTTGCAGAGCCCTGCAGATGGCCACGTCATTCCGTGTGCCGATCAGCACAGCAGCTGATTAATGACAGCACTGATGAACGGCACACAATGCGCCCCCCTGGCCAATCACCGCCGGCCCTTCTCACGGTTCGGTCGGACCGTCCTAAGCGAGTTTCGACACGGCAGAGGGGCGCCCCCTCGCCTCGGACCGGCCGGTGACAGGCACCGCAGCCACACGATGGCGGTGGGGCCTCTGAACCCCACCGCAGTCACGGGCCTCTACAGCAGGCCTCACGCCAGGTCAGTGACACAGGGGACGGTCGATAGACCCACCGCAGTCACGGGGCTCTACAGCAGGCCTCACGCCAGGCCAGTGACACAGGGACGGGCGATAGACCCACCGCAGTCACGGGCCTCTACAGCAGGCCTCACGCCAGGCCAGTGACACAGGGACGGGCGATAGACCCACCGCAGCCACGGGGCTCTACAGCAGGCCTCACGCCAGGCCAATGACACAGGGACGGGCGATAGACCCACCGCAGCCACGGGGCTCTACAGCAGGCCTCACGCCAGGCCAATGACACAGGGACGGGCGATAGACCCACCGCAGCCACGGGGCTCTACAGCAGGCCTCACGCCAGGCCAATGACACAGGGGACGGTCGATAGGCCCACCGCGGTCACGGGGCTCTACAGCAGGCCTCACGCCAGGCCAGTGACACAGGGACGGGCGATAGACCCACCGCAGCCACGGGGCTCTACAGCAGGCCTCACGCCAGGCCAGTGACACAGGGACGGGCGATAGACCCACCGCAGCCACGGGGCTCTACAGCAGGCCTCACGCCAGGCCAATGACACAGGGACGGGCGATAGACCCACCACAGCCACGGGGCTCTACAGCAGGCCTCACGCCAGGCCAATGACACAGGGGACGGTCGATAGGCCCACCGCGGTCACGGGGCTCTACAGCAGGCCTCACGCCAGGCCAATGACACAGGGACGGGCGATAGGCCCACCGCGGTCACGGGGCTCTACAGCAGGCCTCACGCTAGGTCAATGACACAGGGACGGGCGATAGGCCCAGGGGGCCTATCGACCGTCACACACGCCCCCTGTGTCACGATAGGCCCACGCACACGCACACATGCGGTCAGAGACAAGGACGGTAATTATCCTGCTCGAGTGATACAGCTGTGCCCTATCCCGTGGAAAACAAACACATAATCTGAGCTAAGTTGTTCCACGGAATTCCCCCCCTCCCCCCCCCCCCCACCTGTTTCGATTCCCGCTAACGAACTATCCTGTAAGGATAGCGTACTCCTACACACACAGTCTGCCGCCAGGTGGCCGAAGGTGAATATCTCGGGGTGACGATAAACTGTCTATCGATGCGACACAGCGTCGGCGGCCTCCCCGGCCTGAGCTCGTGCCAACAGTGACGCGAACCGCTCATTTGGGGACAATTTGCAGTCATCAGTCATTGACGACGCGTCCGGGAGGCACGCGACCCTGCCCGACCCGGCCCGCCGCCGGCCCCTCGCGCTACGTCCACGAACGCCGTGGGAGACGGCCAGCAAAATCACCTGTCTTCAAGCTGGTCGCTAACAACTGACCACTGACCACTGACCACTGACCACTGACCACTGACCACTGATCACTGACCGCTGACCGCCGACCGCCGACCGCCGACCACGGACCACGGACCACGGACCACGGACCACGGACCACGGACCACGGACCACGGACCACGGACCACGGACCACGGACCACGGACCACGGACCACGGACCACGGACCACGGACCACGGACCACGGACCACGGACCACGGACCGCGGACCGCGGACCGCGGACCGCGGACCGCGGACCGCGGACCGCGGACCGCTGACCGCTGACCGCTGACCGCTGACCGCTGACCGCTGACCGCTGACCGCTGACCGCTGACCGCTGACCGCTGACCGCTGACCGCTGACCGCTGACCGCTGACCGCTGACCGCTGACCGCTGACCGCTGACCGCTGACCGTTTGAGCTAGTTACGATGTTGTTGACGCCGTCAAACGAAACTTTACGTCACTGTAAATTGCCAGACGCTCGCAAAACTAAAGGGCGAGTTGATTGAGTCGTGTTTGCCTTGGCCCCGAAGTCGTATAAATGTAATGAAAACGAGTGCGCGTTGCGCGGGAGTTTTGAGTTTATTCGTGATGTAAAGAAGAAACCGCGTTCAAGAAAAGCAGAAGGGACATCTCGGTAAAGCAACTGTCCAAAGTGTCTTCGCAAAAACATCGTCTGACCTTAAGGCAATGAATTTAGCGTCAAATAGAGCGAACAATGAACATGACACGAAGCTGAACGGGTGAGCAACCGGATTTTACCGAGTTTTGCTGGTGGCAAGCGTCACGGGTTTGTGACGGGTTAGGGATGGGTAAGGGACGGGTTAGGTACGGGTTAGGGACGGGTTAGGGATGGGTTAGGGACAGGTTAGGGACGAGTTAGGGACGGGTTAGGGACGTGTTAGGAACGGGTTAGGGACGGGTTAGGGACGGGTTAGGGACGGGTTAGGGACGGGTTAGGGACGGGTTAGGGACACATTTATAATTGTTGAAACAAACCATAACTTTGCTATCCGTGAATTTCACGATATATCTAAGGATAAAGAAGTATATGCCCATGAATGTAAATAAAAACAGTAAGCATAATGTTTTTCCTTAATCTTATATGGAGAGATTGGTCTGTATCATTAACAAATGCTACACCATAGCCAAGATCTACGCCATTGCGTTCTAAACGTTGTGCGGCTCTGCATTACATCGTTCATGAGGCATAAGCATGATTTCATGAGGCATAAGCATGAGGCATAAGCATGAGGCATAAGCATGAGTTCATGAGGCAAAGCATGATAATTTGTCGTTACCAGCGACCAGCCGTCCCACGGTTACAAGCCCGGTCAGAACCCATTTGTATTGCATCCAACTTCGATCACAGTGATCTAGGGCAATGCAAATGGCGTAGAAAGACGCACTACCTTTCCATCCCATCCTGCAAAGACAGCTGTTTAGCCATTATAGGGCCGACGTCTGAGGAGAGCCGGATCCCACCTCCCCTCCTCACAGCGCACGCGATTCTCAGAAGTCTTCCATTACACGACTTAACTTCAAATGTATTAGTACAATTTACGTTACGTACTTCTCTGGATAAATCCACCTCCATGGTACTTGCAAATTAATAGGCAGATTTAAACCGGGAACACGCAAGTGTTTCTGCAGAATCACACTCAACAGTACATTAAGTATATGACATAAGTAACTAACTAAATAATAATAGGGTCCTGAACAGAGCGTAAATAGACTAGTTATGATGCAATGCATTAAGATGCTTGTTTTACCTACGAGACGGTACGGACCGAGGGCGCTGGCATGCGGTCCGTGTTGCCAGGAAGTACTAACCCTGGCAACACGGACCAGGAAGTGGCCGCCAGGAACCTCAGGTCCTGGCGGTTCTGGCGTCAGGTCCTGGCGGTCTGGCGGCCGCCAGGAACCGTCAGGTCCGTCAGCCAGGAAGTGGCCGCGAGCGCGGAGCGGTGTGGAGCCGACGCTCAGGAGTTTTGTTCTACTGTGCGCATGTTGTTGATGTTTGAGTGGGGCCGACGCTCAGGAGTTTTGTTCCACTGTGCGTATGTTGTTGATGTTTGAGTGGGGCCGACGCTCAGGAGTTTTGTTCCGCTGTGCGCATGTTGTTGATGTTTGAGTGGGCCGACGCTCAGGAGTTTTGTTCCACTGTGCGTATGTTGTTGATGTTTGAGTGGGGCCGACGCTCAGGAGTTTTGTTCCGCTGTGCGCATGTTGTTGATGTTTGAGTGGGCCGACGCTCAGGAGTTTTGTTCCGCTGTGCGTATGTTGTTGATGTTTGAGTGGGGCCGACGCTCAGGAGTTTTGTTCCGCTGTGCGCATGTTGTTGATGTTTGAGTGGGCCGACGCTCAGGAGTTTTGTTCCACTGTGCGTATGTTGTTGATGTTTGAGTGGGGCCGACGCTCAGGAGTTTTGTTCCGCTGTGCGCATGTTGTTGATGTTTGAGTGGGCCGACGCTCAGGAGTTTTGTTCCACTGTGCGTATGTTGTTGATGTTTGAGTGGGGCCGACGCTCAGGAGTTTTGTTCCGCTGTGCGCATGTTGTTGATGTTTGAGTAGACCGACGCTCAGGAGTTTTGTTCCACTGTGCGCATGTTGTTGATGTTAGAGTGGGGCCGACGCTCAGGAGTTTTGTTCCACTGTGCGTATGTTGTTGATGTTTGAGTGGGGCCGACGCTCAGGAGTTTTGTTCCGCTGTGCGTATGTTGATGATGTTAGAGTGGGGCCGACGCTCCGGAGTTTTGTTCCACTGTGCGTATGTTGTTGATAGAGTGGGGCCGACGCTCAGGAGTTGTGTTCCGCTGTGTGTATGTTGTTGATGTTTGTGTGGGGCCGACGCTCAGGAGTTTTGTTCCACTGTGCGTATGTTGTTGATGTTAGAGTGGGGCCGACGCTCAGAAGTTTTGTTCCACTGTGCGTATGTTGTTGATGTTAGAGTGGGGGCGACGCTCAGGAGTTTTGTTTCACTGTGCGTATGTTGTTGATAGAGTGGGGCCGACGCTCAGGAGTTGTGTTCCACTGTGCGTATGTTGTTGATGATAGAGGACGATGTTTCGGTTTTAATATGCCTAGCAAAACTGGTTCATATTACATCTACTTTCATATGGCAGATGATGAAAAGGAATGTAGAGGAGAGAAATAAATACTTGTATTTTGCGGTGACTGAGCTATGCCTCGCGATTTCTGTGACAAGCGAGATGCAATTAAGGAGGCCATCCTATGTCGATCTGTCGACTTGAGCTTGCATTGGGTGTTTCTCATATAAATAATATGTTTGAAAATATGTGATAATCTATGTGAATACTATATGTATTCACATATAGTATTCACATATATGTGAATAATATATATGTGTTCTATGAGTGGCATAGGTACTATATGAAGGATGGGCTTCACTTATCGGATGAGGGGGCAAGGGCTTTGGGAGATGCCTACAGAAGTGTCATTCAGGGAAACTAGGTAGGAGGGGGGGGGGGGGGGGTTCAGGGACGCTAGTACTAGGGCATCAAGAAGTAAGCATTGGTAGAAGTTCATGTCAGAATAGGACAGTAGATCATAATTCCCTCAGAATTAGTAGAGTCAGCTCAAAGTATGAGATCACATGTGTGTTGCTGAATGCCCAAAGTATTAGGTCTAAATTTGATGAGTTTGAGTGTTATGTTGCCCTTGAAAAGCCTGATATCATTTGTGTAACCGAGACATGGGTTAGTGAGGGGTATAATAGGGATAGGCTACAGGATTTCGAGTTACAAGGGTATAACATGTTCTCATACTGCAGAGAATCACGGCAGGGGGGCGGAGTGTTTGTATATGTAAATAGCTTGTACTGCACTACTAGAGTTGATGATTCTAGTAAAGTAAAAGAAGTAGAATCAATCTGGCTTGACATTAAAATTGGTACAGGAAACAGAGGAAGGTTGAGGATAGGTGCATTTTACAGACCAGGGAATCTTCCAAGAAACTCCCAAGCTGAAACAGACCAAGATATTTGTGAGGAAATACGTAGGAACTTTCGGGCTCAGTGTCTTATTATGGGAGATTTTAACTTAAGAGGATACGAAAGTATAGCAGAGGAAACAAATGAGTGTAGGTTGTATAGGCAAATCTTTGAAGAGGAGCTTTTCATGCATCAGTTTGTAACAGAGCCAACCAGACATTGCTCCATTCTAGACCTTGTATTCTCAGACAACAGTGATCTAGTTAGTGACATAAGTATTTGTGCAGGTCTAGGAACCAGTGATCACAATATGGTTAAATTCAATATCTCATCAGAAATGAGGCCCAAAGATAACCTTATTATGGTTCCAAACTTCAGCCGGGCTGATTTTGATGGTATTAGAAATGACCTCGCACAGGTAAAATGGAACGTTGAGTTGGCAGGTTTAGATGCATGTGAGGCCTGGAATGTTTTCAAAGCTAGATTAAGCCAAATTCAAAATCGGCATATACCCCTCAGGCACAAACGTAACAGAACCAAGGGCAATCCAGTTTGGCTTACCCCAGAAGTAAGGAGTGCTATACAAGCTAAAAGAAGTGCATTTGGCATTTTGAAGGGATCTTCACTAGATATAAATCAGAAGGCCTACCAGAATGCAAGAAATTCAGTTAAGAAAAAGGTCAGAGCAGCTAAAAGGGCAAAGGAACTTGATTTAGCTAGACATTGTAATGCAGATAGTAAGAAGTTCTTCAGTTTTTATAAGTTAAGTACAGTTTCCAAAAATATAGGTCCATTTAAGGTAGATGATGTGTTAGTTAGCAAGGACAGTGAAATGGTTGAAGTGCTTAATGATCAGTTTCAATCTGTCTTTACTATCGAGGACCAGAGTAGTATTGCAGCACTTCAGCCTGAGCTAGAGACAGAGGAGACTATAGGAGAGCTAGGTGGCATAAGTAGTGAACTTGTTCTAGAATATCTAAAGAAAGTAAGGCCTAACAAGGCAGAAGGACCTGATGAAATCCATGCTAGACTTTTAAGAGAATCTGAAAGGGAGTTGTCGGTTCCATTAGCCATAATATTTTCTAAATCACTTGCAGATAGTAAAATTCCACTTGATTGGAAAAGAGCAAATGTTGTTCCTATTCATAAAAAGGGAGATAGAAGTAAAGAGGAAAACTATAGACCAGTTAGTCTGACCTCATTAGTCTGCAAGGTGCTTGAATCAATCATCAAAGATAAGATTGTTGAATTCTTGGAGCAAAATGAACTCATCAAAGATACACAGCATGGCTTTAGGAAGGGCCGTTCTTGTTTAACTAATCTTCTGGAGTTTTTGGATGTTGCAACAGATAGCGTTGATCAGGGTAAACAGCTAGATGTAGCTTTTCTTGATTTCAGTAAAGCATTTGACAAAGTCCCCCATACAAGACTGGGGTTGCAACTTAAAATTCATGGGATCAGGGGCAAGATTCTGGATTGGATAGAAACGTGGCTTTCAGGACGCCAGCAAAGGGTTATATTGAATGGGTGCCAATCACAATGGAAGGAGGTTCTCAGTGGGGTTCCACAGGGCTCAGTCCTGGGCCCATTGCTTTTTATAATATTTGTGAATGCAATTGAGAACAGTATAGACAGCAAAGTCTTGAAATTTGCAGACGATCTAAAAGTTGTCAGGATTATTAGAGGAAAACATGATCAGGATGTTTTTCAATCAGATCTGGACAAGCTAGTTGAGTGGTCTGAAGCATGGCAGATGAAATTCAATTTGAGTAAATGTAAGATTATGCACGCTGGACGGGTTAGCAGTAAACATAGGTATGAAATGGGTGGGCAGAAAATGGAGCAGATTGAAAAGGAAAGAGATTTAGGTGTCGTGGTAAACAATAGACTATCAGCGTCAGACCAGGTTGTAGAAGCTAGGAAAAAGGCACTTAGAATGCTAGGGGCCATTAACAGAAATGTTTCCTACAAGAGTGAAAAGGTAATAACAAAACTGTATTGTGCATACGTTAGACCACATTTGGAGTATTGTGTACAAGCCTGGTCTCCAACATATGAGAAAGATTGCTGGTTGTTAGAAAGAGTTCAAAAAAGGGCAACAAAAATGATTAATTGTCTTGGTAGTTTACCTTATGAAGATAGATTAAGGAAATTGGGTATGTTTTCACTTAGATATAGAAGGCTAAGAGGAGATCTAATTGAAGTCTTCAAATTTGTAAATAGTCAGCATTCTGGATATTTAAAGGGTATGTTTGAGTTCAATAGGGAAAATCGAGGTAGAGGTCATCAGCATAAACTCATTATGAAACAAAGTAGGACTAGGCTACGACAGTCATTTTTCAGTAGAAGGGTTGTAGGACATTGGAATATGCTACCAGGGGATGTCGCTGATGCAGTGACACTTGCTTCCTTCAAAATTAGATTAGATAAATACTTTACAGAGAAGGGATTAGTTCATAAATACTCGTGGGATTAGCCTTCTTTTATGCAGGTAGAGTAAGGTGATTTGAAGGGGCGAGACTGGTGGAGGGGGGGGGGGGTGCAACCTCGGATGGGCCCAAGAGGCTCTTTGTTGCACTTTTCTTTTATGTCTTTTATGTCTTTATGTATCTATGTGAATATAATATATGTGTATATTATAATTATATTTGTGAATACATAAATAAACGAGTATATGTCAAACGTCTGCATTTACATATCCGTTCAGGATCAATTATTAGGATAACATTGGAATTTAAATGGAAGTCATACTATTGGAAGATAATAATATTGGAACAGTGATCTAGGGCAAAGCAAATAACGTTCACAGACGCACTACCTAGCGGATGGCACACAACAATAATCAATCCTACAAGCGCTGCACTATGCCGACATAGACTGATGGCGCGCGGGTGACATCTGATCAGGCACCGGCAGCCGTCCAATACTGCAGATAAGGTCAGAGATGGAGGCGAGCCGTCCAATACTGCAGATAAGGTCAGAGATGGAGGCGCGCGGGTGACATCTGATGGCACCGTCAGCCGTCCAATACTGCAGATAAGGTCAGAGAAGGAGGCGCGCAGGTGACATCTAATGGCACTGGCAGCCGTCCAATACTGCAGATAAGGTCAGAGATGGAGGCGAGCCGTCCAATACTGCAGATAAGGTCAGAGATGGAGGCGCGCAGGTGACATCTGATGGACCGGCAGCCGTCCAATACTGCAGATAAGGTCAGAGATGAAGGCGAGCCATCCAATACTGCAGATAAGGTCAGAGATGGAGGCGAGCCGTCCAATACTGCAGATAAGGTCAGAGATGGAGGCGAGCCGTCCAATCCTGCAGATAAGGTCACAGATGGAGGCGAGCCGTCCAATACTGCAGATAAGGTCAGAGATGGAGGCGCGCAGGTGACATCTGATGGCACCGACAGCCGTCCAATACTGCAGATAAGGTCAGAGATGGAGGCGAGCCATCCAATTCTGCAGATAAGGTCAGAGATGGAGGCGAGCCGTCCAATACTGCAGATAAGGTCAGAGATAGAGGCGCACGGGTGACATCTGATGGCACCGGCAGCCGTCCAATACTGCAGATAAGGTCAGAGATGGAGGCGAGCCGTCCAATACTGCAGATAAGGTCCGAGATGGAGGCGAGCCGTCCAATACTGCAGATAAGGTCAGAAATGGAGGCCCGCGGGTGACATCTGGTGGCACCGTCAGCAGTCCAATACTGCAGATAAGGTCAGAGATGGAGGCGAGCCGTCCAATACTGCAGATAAGGTCAGAGATGGAGGCGCGCGGGTGACATCTGATGGCACCGGCAGCCGTCCAATACGGCAGATAAGGTCAGAGATGGAGGCCCGCAGGTGACATATGATCAGGCACCGGCAGCCGTCCAATACTGCAGATAAGGTCAGAGATGGAGACGCGCAGGTGACATCTGATCAGGCACCGACAGCCGTCCAATACTGCAGATAAGGTCAGAGATGGAGGCGCGCGGGTGACATCTGATGAGGCACCGGCAGCCGTCCAATACTGCAGATAAGGTCAGAGATGGAGGCGCGCGGGTGACATCTGATCAGGCACCGGCAGCCGTCGAATACTGCAGATATGGTTAGAGATGGAGGCGCGCGGGTGACAGCTGATTAGGCACCGTCAGCCGTCCAATACTGCAGATAAGGTCAGAGATGGAGGCGCACCGTCCAATACTGCAGATAAGGTCAGAGATGGAGGCGAACCATCCAATACTGCAGATAAGGTCAGAGATGGAGGCGCGCGGGTGACATCTGATCAGGCACCGGCAGCCGTCCAATACTGCAGATAAGGTCAGAGATGGAGGCGAGCCGTCCAATACTGCAGATAAGGTCAGAGATGGAGGCGAGCCGTCCAATACTGCAGATAAGGTCAGAGATGGAGGCGCGCAGGTGACATCTGATCAGGCACCGACAGCCGTCCAATACTGCAGATATGGTCAGAGATGGAGGCGAACCGTCCAATACTGCAGATAAGGTCAGAGATGGAGGCGCGCAGGTGACATCTAATGGCACCGGCAGCCGTCCGATACTGCAGATAAGGTCAGAGATGGAGGCGCGCAGGTGACATCTGATCAGGCACCAGCAGCCGTCCAATACTGCAGATAAGGTCAGAGATGGAGGCGCGCAGGTGACATCTGATCAAGCACCGACAGCCGTCCAATACTGCAGATAAGGTAAGAGATGGAGGCGCGAAGGTGACATCTGACCAGGCACCGGCAGCCGTCCAATACTGCAGATAAGGTCAGAGATGGAGGCGCGCAGGTGACATCTGATCAAGCTCCGACAGCCGTCCCATACTGCAGATAAGGTCAGAGATGGAGGCGCGCGGGTGACAGCTGATCAGGCACCGGCAGCCGTCCAATACTGCAGATAAGGTCAGAGATGGAGGCGCGCAGGTGACATCTGATCAGGCACCGTCAGCCGTCCAATACTGCAGATAAGGTCAGAGATGGAGGCGAGCCGTCCAATACTGCAGATAAGGCCAGAGATGGAGGCGCGCGGGTAACATCTGATGGCACCGCCAGCCGTCCAATACTGCAGATAAGGTCAGAGATGGAGGCGCGCAGGTGACATCTAATGGCACAGGCAGCCGTCCAATACTGCAGATAAGATCAGGGATGGAGGCGCGCAGGTGACATCCGATGGCACCGGCAGCCGTCCAATAATGCAGATAAGGTCAGAGATGGAGGCGAGCCATCCAATACTGCAGATAAGGTCAGAGATGGAGGCGAGCCGTCCAATACTGCAGATAAGGTCAGAGATGGAGGCGCGCGGGTGACAGCTGATCAGGCACCGGCAGCCGTCCAATACTGCAGATAAGGTCAGAGATGGAGGCGCGCAGGTGACATCTGATCAGGCACCGTCAGCCGTCCAATACTGCAGATAAGGTCAGAGATGGAGGCGAGCCGTCCAATACTGCAGATAAGGCCAGAGATGGAGGCGCGCGGGTGACATCTGATGGCACCGCCAGCCGTCCAATACTGCAGATAAGGTCAGAGATGGAGGCGCGCAGGTGACATCTAATGGCACAGGCAGCCGTCCAATACTGCAGATAAGATCAGAGATGGAGGCGCGCAGGTGACATCCGATGGCACCGGCAGCCGTCCAATACTGCAGATAAGGTCAGAGATGGAGGCGAGCCATCCAATACTGCAGATAAGGTCAGAGATGGAGGCGAGCCGTCCAATACTGCAGATAAGGTCAGAGATGGAGGCGAGCCGTCCAATTCCGCAGATAAGGTCAGAGATGGAGGCAAGCCGTCCAATACTGCAGATAAGGTCAGAGTTGGAGGCGCGCGGGTGACATCTGATGGCACCGGCAGCCGTCCAATACTGAAGATAAGGTCAGAGATGGAGGCGAGCCGTCCAATACTGCAGATAAGGTCCGAGATGGAGGCGAGCCGTCCAATACTGCAGATAAGGTCAGAGATGGAGGCGCGCGGGTGACATCTGGTGGCACCGTCAGCAGTCCAATACTGCAGATATTGTCAGAGATGGAGGCGAGACGTCTAATACTGCAGATAAGGTCAAAGATGGAGGCGCGCGGGTGACATCTGATGGCACCGGCAGCCGTCCAATACTGCAGATAAGGTCAGAGATGGAGGCGCGCGGGTGACATCTGGTGGCACCGTCAGCAGTCCAATACTGCAGATAAGGTCAGAGATGGAGGCGAGACGTCCAATACTGCAGATAAGGTCAGAGATGGAGGCGTGCAGGTGACATATGATCAGGCACCGACAGCCGTCCAATACTGCAGATAAGGTCAGAGATGGAGGCGCGCGGGTGACAGCTGATCAGGCACCGGCAGCCGTCCAATACTGCAGATCCAGGTCAGAGATGGAGGCGCGCAGGTGACATCTAATGGCACCGGCAGCCGTCCAATACTGCAGATGAGGTCAGAGATGGAGGCGCGCGGGTGACATCTGATCAGGCACCGGCAGCCGTCCAATACTGCAGATAAGGTCAGAGATGGAGGCGCGCAGGTGACATCTGGTCAGGCACCGACAGCCGTCCAATACTGCAGATATGGTCAGAGATGGAGGCGCGCGGGTGACAGCTGATCAGGCACCGTAAGCCGTCCAATACTGCAGATAAGGTCAGAGATGGAGGCGCGCAGGTGACATCTGATCAGGCACCGGCAGCCGCCCAATACTGCAGATAAGGTCAGAGATGGAGGCGCGCAGGTGACATCTAATGGCACCGGCAGCCGTCCAATACTGCAGATAAGGTCAGAGATGGAGGCGAGCCGTCCAATACTGCAGATAAGGTCAGAGATGGAAACGCGCAGGTGACATCTGATGGCACCGGCAGCCGTCCAATACTGCAGATAAGGTCAGAGATGGAGGCGAGCCGTCCAATACTGCAGATAAGGTCAGAGATGGAGGCGAACCGTCCAATACTGCAGATAAGGTCAGAGATGGAGGCGAGCCGTCCAATACTGCAGATAAGGTCAGAGATGGAGGCGAGCCATCCAATACTGCAGATAAGGTCAGAGATGGAGGCGAGCCGTCCAATACTGCAGATTAGGTCAGAGATGGAGGCGCGCAGGTGACATCTAATGGCACCGGCAGCCGTCCAATACTGCAGATAAGGTCAGAGATGGAGGCGCGCAGGTGACATCTGATCAGGCACCGGCAGCCGTCCAATACTGCAGACATGGACAGAGATGGAGGCGAGCCGTCCAATACTGCAGATAAGGTCAGAGATGGAGGCGCGCAGGTGACATCTAATGGCACCGGCAGCCGTCCAATACTGCAGATAAGGTCAGAGATGGAGGCGCGCAGGTGACATCTGATCAGGCACCGGCAGCCGTCCAATACTGCAGATAAGGTCAGAGATGGAGGCGAGCCGTCCAATACTGCAGATAAGGTCAGAGATGGAGGCGAGCCGTCCAATACTGCAGATAAGGAAAGAGATGGAGGCGCGCAGGTGACATCTAATGGCACCGGCAGCCGTCCGATACTGCAGATAAGGTCAGAGATGGAGGCGCGCAGGTGACATCTAATGGCACCTGCAGCCGTCCGATACTGCAGATAAGGTCAGAGATGGAGGCGCGCAGGTGACATCTGATCAGGCACCAGCAGCCGTCCAATACTGCAGATAAGGTCAGAGATGGAGGCGCGCAGGTGACATCTGATCAAGCACCGACAGCCGTCCAATACTGCAGATAAGGTAAGAGATGGAGGCGCGCAGGTGACATCTGATCAGGCACCGGCAGCCGTCCAATACTGCAGATAAGGTCAGAGATGGAGGCGCGCAGGTGACATCTGATCAAGCTCCGACAGCCGTCCCATACTGCAGATAAGGTCAGAGATGGAGGCGCGCGGGTGACAGCTGATCAGGCACCGGCAGCCGTCCAATACTGCAGATAAGGTCAGAGATGGAGGCGCGCAGGTGACATCTGATCAGGCACCGTCAGCCGTCCAATACTGCAGATAAGGTCAGAGATGGAGGCGAGTCGTCCAATACTGCAGATAAGGCCAGAGATGGAGGCGCGCGGGTGACATCTGATGGCACCGCCAGCCGTCCAATACTGCAGATAAGGTCAGAGATGGAGGCGCGCAGGTGACATCTAATGGCACAGGCAGCCGTCCAATACTGCAGATAAGATCAGGGATGGAGGCGCGCAGGTGACATCCGATGGCACCGGCAGCCGTCCAATACTGCAGATAAGGTCAGAGATGGAGGCGAGCCATCCAATACTGCAGATAAGGTCAGAGATGGAGGCGAGCCATCCAATACTGCAGATAAGGTAAGAGATGGAGGCGCGTTGGTGACAGCTGATCAGGCACCGGCAGCCGTCCAATACTGCAGATAAGGTCAGAGATGGAGGCGCGCAGGTGACATCTGATCAGGCACCGTCAGCCGTCCAATACTGCAGATAAGGTCAGAGATGGAGGCGAGCCGTCCAATACTGCAGATAAGGCCAGAGATGGAGGCGCGCGGGTGACATCTGATGGCACCGCCAGCCGTCCAATACTGCAGATAAGGTCAGAGATGGAGGCGCGCAGGTGACATCTAATGGCACAGGCAGCCGTCCAATACTGCAGATAAGATCAGAGATGGAGGCGCGCAGGTGACATCCGATGGCACCGGCAGCCGTCCAATACTGCAGATAAGGTCAGAGATGGAGGCGAGCCATCCAATACTGCAGATAAGGTCAGAGATGGAGGCGAGCCGTCCAATACTGCAGATAAGGTCAGAGATGGAGGCGAGCCGTCCAATTCCGCAGATAAGGTCAGAGATGGAGGCAAGCAGTCCAATACTGCAGATAAGGTCAGAGTTGGAGGCGCGCGGGTGACATCTGATGGCACCGGCAGCCGTCCAATACTGAAGATAAGGTCAGAGATGGAGGCGAGCCGTCCAATACTGCAGATAAGGTCCGAGATGGAGGCGAGCCGTCCAATACTGCAGATAAGGTCAGAGATGGAGGCGCGCGGGTGACATCTGGTGGCACCGTCAGCAGTCCAATACTGCAGATAAGGTCAGAGATGGAGGCGAGACGTCCAATACTGCAGATAAGGTCAAAGATGGAGGCGCGCGGGTGACATCTGATGGCACCGGCAGCCGTCCAATACTGCAGATATTGTCAGAGATGGAGGCGAGACGTCTAATACTGCAGATAAGGTCAAAGATGGAGGCGCGCGGGTGACATCTGATGGCACCGGCAGCCGTCCAATACTGCAGATAAGGTCAGAGATGGAGGCGCGCGGGTGACATCTGGTGGCACCGTCAGCAGTCCAATACTGCAGATAAGGTCAGAGATGGAGGCGAGACGTCCAATACTGCAGATAAGGTCAGAGATGGAGGCGTGCAGGTGACATATGATCAGGCACCGACAGCCGTCCAATACTGCAGATAAGGTCAGAGATGGAGGCGCGCGGGTGACAGCTGATCAGGCACCGGCAGCCGTCCAATACTGCAGATCCAGGTCAGAGATGGAGGCGCGCAGGTGACATCTAATGGCACCGGCAGCCGTCCAATACTGCAGATAAGGTCAGAGATGGAGGAGCGCGGGTGACATCTGATCAGGCACCGGCAGCCGTCCAATACTGCAGATAAGGTCAGAGATGGAGGCGCGCAGGTGACATCTGGTCAGGCACCGACAGCCGTCCAATACTGCAGATATGGTCAGAGATGGAGGCGCGCGGGTGACAGCTGATCAGGCACCGTCAGCCGTCCAATACTGCAGATAAGGTCAGAGATGGAGGCGCGCAGGTGACATCTGATCAGGCACCGGCAGCCGTCCAATACTGCAGATAAGGTCAGAGATGGAGGCGCGCAGGTGACATCTAATGGCACCGGCAGCCGTCCAATACTGCAGATAAGGTCAGAGATGGAGGCGAGCCGTCCAATACTGCAGATAAGGTCAGAGATGGAAACGCGCAGGTGACATCTGATGGCACCGGCAGCCGTCCAATACTGCAGATAAGGTCAGAGATGGAGGCGAGCCGTCCAATACTGCAGATAAGGTCAGAGATGGAGGCGAACCGTCCAATACTGCAGATAAGGTCAGAGATGGAGGCGAGCCGTCCAATACTGCAGATAAGGTCAGAGATGGAGGCGAGCCATCCAATACTGCAGATAAGGTCAGAGATGGAGGCGAGCCGTCCAATACTGCAGATAAGGTCAGAGATGGAGGCGCGCAGGTGACATCTAATGGCACCGGCAGCCGTCCAATACTGCAGATAAGGTCAGAGATGGAGGCGCGCAGGTGACATCTGATCAGGCACCGGCAGCCGTCCAATACTGCAGACATGGTCAGAGATGGAGGCGAGCCGTCCAATACTGCAGATAAGGTCAGAGATGGAGGCGCGCGGGTGACATCTGGTGGCACCGTCAGCAGTCCAATACTGCAGATAAGGTCAGAGATGGAGGCGAGACGTCCAATACTGCAGATATGGTCAGAGATGGAGGCGCGCGGGTGACAGCTGATCAGTCACCGTCAGCCGTCCAATACTGCAGATAAGGTCAGAGATGGAGGCGCGCCGTCCAATACTGCAGATAAGGTCAGAGATGGAGGCGAACCATCCAATACTGCAGATAAGGTCAGAGATGGAGGCGCGCGGGTGACATCTGATCAGGCACCGGCAGCCGTCCAATACTGCAGATAAGGTCAGAGATGGAGGCGAGCCGTCCAATACTGCAGATAAGGTCAGAGATGGAGGCGAGCCGTCCAATACTGCAGATAAGGTCAGAGATGGAGGCGAGCCGTCCAATACTGCAGATAAGGTCAGAGATGGAGGCGCGCAGGTGACATCTAATAGCACCGGCAGCCGTCCAATACTGCAGATAAGGTCAGAGATGGAGGGGCGCAGGTGACATCTGATCAGGCAACGGCAGCCGTCCAATACTGCAGATAAGGTCAGAGATGGAGGCGCGCAGGTGACATCTGATCAGGCACCGGCAGCCGTCCAATACTGCAGATAATGTCAGAGATAGAGGCGAGCCGTCCAATACTGCAGATAAGGTCAGAGATGGAGGCCCGCAGGTGACATCTGATCAGGCACCGACAGCCGTCCAATACTGCAGATCCAGGTCAGAGATGGAGGCGCGCAGGTGACATCTAATGGCACCGGCAGCCGTCCATTACTGCAGATAAGGTCAGAGATGGAGGCGCGCGGGTGACATCTGATCAGGCACCGGCAGCCGTCCAATACTGCAGATAAGGTCAGAGATGGAGGCGCGCAGGTGACATCTGATCAAGCACCGACAGCCGTCCCATACTGCAGATAAGGTCAGAGATGGAGGCGCGCGGGTGACAGCTGATCAGGCACCGGCAGCCGTCCAATACTGCAGATAAGGTCAGAGATGGAGGCGCGCGGGTGACAGCTGATCAGGCACCGTCAGCCGTCCAATACTGCAGATAAGGTCAGAGATGGAGGCGCGCAGGTGACATCTGATCAGGCACCGGCAGCCGTCCAATACTGCAGATAAGGTCAGAGATGGAGGCGCGCAGGTGACATCTAATGGCACCGGCAGCCGTCCAATACTGCAGATAAGGTCAGAGATGGAGGCGAGCCGTCCAATACTGCAGATAAGGTCAGAGATGGAAACGCGCAGGTGACATCTGATGGCACCAGCAGCCTTCCAATACTGCAGATAAGGTCAGAGATGGAGGCGAGCCGTCCAATACTGCAGATAAGGTCAAAGATGGAGGCGCGCGGGTGACATCTGATGGCACCGGCAGCCGTCCAATACTGCAGACATGGTCAGAGATGGAGGCGAGCCGTCCAATACTGCAGATAAGGTCAAAGATGGAGGCGCGCAGGTGACATCTAATGGCACCGGCAGCCGTCCAATACTGCAGATAAGGTCAGAGATGGAGGCGCGCGGGTGACATCTAATGGCACCGGCAGCCGTCCAATACTGCAGATAAGGTCAGAGATGGAGGCGCGCAGGTGACATCTGATCAGGCACAGACAGCCGTCCAATACTGCAGATAAGGTCAGAGATGGAGGCGCGCAGGTGACATCTGATCAGGCACCGACAGCCGTCCAATACTGCAGATCCAGGTCAGAGTTGGAGGCGCGGGGGTGACATCTAATGGCACCGGCAGCCGTCCAATACTGCAGATAAGGTCAGAGATGGAGGCGCGCGGGTGACATCTGATCAGGCACCGGCAGCCGTCCAATACTGCAGATAAGGTCAGAGATGGAGGCGCGCGGGTGACAGCTGATCAGGCACCGGCAGCCGTCCAATACTGCAGATAAGGTCAGAGATGGAGGCGCGCAGGTGACATCTGATCAGGCACCGGCAGCCGTCGAATACTGCAGATAAGGTCAGAGATGGAGGCGCGCAGGTGACATCTGATCAGGCACCGGCAGCCGTCCAATACTGCAGATAAGGTCAGAGATGGAGGCGAACCGTCCAATACTGCAGATAAGGTCAGAGATGGAGGCGCGCGGGTGACAGCTGATCAGGCACCGGCAGCCGTCCAATACTGCAGATAAGGTCAGAGATGGAGGCGCGCAGGTGACATCTGATCAGGCACCGTCAGCCGTCCAATACTGCAGATAAGGTCAGAGATGGAGGCGAGCCGTCCAATACTGCAGATAAGGTCAGAGATGGAGGCGCGCGGGTGACATCTGATGGCACCGTCAGCCGTCCAATACTGCAGATAAGGTCAGAGATGGAGGCGCGCAGGTGACATCTAATGGCACCGGCAGCCGTCCAATACTGCAGATAAGGTCAGAGATGGAGGCGAGCCGTCCAATACTGCAGATAAGTTCAGAGATGGAGGCGCGCAGGTGACATCTGATGGCACAGGCAGCCGTCCAATACTGCAGATAAGGTCAGAGATGGAGGCGAGCCATCCAATACTGCAGATAAGGTCAGAGATGGAGGCGAGCCGTCCAATACTGCAGATAAGGTCAGAGATGGAGGCGAGCCGTCCAATTCTGCAGATAAGGTCAGAGATGGAGGCGAGCCGTCCAATACTGCAGATAAGGTCAGAGATGGAGGCGAGCCGTCCAATAATGCAGATAAGGTCCGAGATGGAGGCGAGCCGTCCAATACTGCAGATAAGGTCGGAGATGGAGGTGCGTGGGTGACATCTGATGGCACCGTCAGCCGTCCACTACTGCAGATAAGGTCAGAGATGGAGGCGCGCAGGTGACATCTAATGGCACCGGCAGCCGTCCAATACTGCAGATAAGGTCAGAGATGGAGGCGCGCAGGTGACATCTGATCAGGCACCGACAGCCGTCCAATACTGCAGATATGGTCAGAGATGGAGGCGCGCGGGTGACAGCTGATCAGGCACCGTCAGCCGTCCAATACTGCAGATAAGGTCAGAGATGGAGGCGCGCAGGTGACATCTGATCAGGCACCGGCAGCCGTCCAATACTGCAGATAAGGTCAGAGATGGAGGCGAACCATCCAATACTGCAGATAAGGTCAGAGATGGAGGCGCGCAGGTGACATCTGATGGCACCGGCAGCCGTCCAATACTGCAGATAAGGTCAGAGATTGAGGCGAGCCGTCCAATACTGCAGATAAGGTCAGAGATGGAGGCGAACCGTCCAATACTGCAGATAAAGTCAGAGATGGAGGCGCGCAGGTGACATCTGATGGCACCGTCAGCCGTCCAATACTGCAGATAAGGTCAGAGATGGAGGCGCGCAGGTGACATCTAATGGCACCGGCAGCCGTCCAATACTGCAGATAAGGTCAGAGATGGAGTCGAGCCGTCCAATACTGCAGATAAGGTCAGAGATGGAGGCGAGCCGTCCAATACTGCAGATAAGGTCAGAGATGGAGGCGAGCCGTCCAATACTGCAGATAAGGTCAGAGATGGAGGCGAGCCGTGCAATTCTGCAGATAAGGTCAGAGATGGAGGAGAGCCGTCCAATACTGCAGATAAGGTCAGAGATGGAGGCGCGCGGGTGACATCTGATGGCACCGGCAGCCGTCCAATACTGCAGATAAGGTCAGAGATGGAGGCGAGCCGTCCAATACTGTAGATAAGGTCAGAGATGGAGGCGCGCGGGTGACATCTGGTGGCACCGTCAGCAGTCCAATACTGCAGATAAGGTCAGAGATGGAGGCGAGCCGTCCAATACTGCAGCTAAGGTCAGAGATGGAGGCGCGCGGGTGACATCTGGTGGCATCGTCAGCAGTCCAATACTGCAGATAAGGTCAGAGATGGAGGCGAGCCGTCCAATACTGCAGATAAGGTCAGAGATGGAGGCGCGCGGGTGACATCTGGTGGCATCGTCAGCAGTCCAATACTGCAGATAAGGTCAGAGATGTGGACGGATACTGCAGATAAGGTCAGAGATGGAGGCGCGCGGGTGACATCTGATGGCACCGGCAGCCGTCCAATACTGCAGATAAGGTCAGAGATGGAGGCGAGCCGTCCAATACTGCATATAAAGTCAGAGATGGAGGCGCGCGGGTGACATCTGATGGCACCGGCAGCCGTCCAATACTGCAGATAAGGTCAGAGATGGAGGCGAGCCGTCCAATACTGCAGATAAGGTCAGAAATGGAGGCGAGCCGTCCAGTACTGCAGATAAGGTCAGAGATGGAGGCGCGCGGGTGACATCTGATGGCACCGGCAGCCGTCCAATACTGCAGATAAGGTCAGAGATGGAGGCGCGCGGGTGACATCTGGTGGCACCGTCAGCAGTCCAATACTGCAGATAAGGTCAGAGATGGAGGCGAGCTGTCCAATACTGCAGATAAGGTCAGAGATGGAGGCGCGCGGGTGACATCTGATGGCACCGGCAGCCGTCCAATACTGCAGATAAGGTCAGAGATGGAGGCGCGCAGGTGACATATCATCAGACACCGGCAGCCGTCCAATACTGCAGATAAGGTCAGAGATGGAGGCGAGCCGTCCAATACTGCAGATAAGGTCAGAGATGGAGGCGAGCCGTCCAATACCGCAGATAAGGTCAGAGATGGAGGCGAGCCGTCCAATACTGCAGATAAGGTCAGAGATGGAGGCGCGCGGGTGACATCTGATGGCACCGGCAGCCGTCCAATACTGCAGATAAGGTCCGAGATGGGGGCGAGCCGTCCAATACTGTAGATAAGGTCAGAGATGGAGGCGAGCTGTCCAATACTGCAGATAAGGTCAGAGATGGAGGCGAACCGTCCAATAATGCAGATAAGGTCAGAGATGGAGGCGCGCAGGTGACATCTAATGGCACCGGCAGCCGTCCAATACTGCAGATATGGTCAGAGATGGAGGCGAGCCGTCCAATACTGCAGATAAGGTCAGATATGGAGGCGCGCAGGTGACATCTAATGGCACCGGCAGCCGTCCAATACTGCAGATAAGGTCAGAGATGGAGGCGCGCAGGTGACATCTGATCAGGCACCGGCAGCCGTCCAATACTGCAGATAAGGTCAGAGATGGAGGCGCGCAGGTGACATCTGAGCAGGCACCGACAGCCGTCCCATACTGCAGATAAGGTCAGAGATGGAGGCGCGCGGGTGACAGCTGATCAAGCACCGGCAGCCGTCCAATACTGCAGATAAGGTCAGAGATGGAGGCGCGCGGGTGACATCTGATCAGGCACCGGCAGCCGTCCAATACTGCAGATAAGGTCAGAGATGGAGGCGCGCAGGTGACATCTTATCAGGCACCGGCAGCCGTCCAATACTGCAGATAAGGTCAGAGATGGAGGCGCGCAGGTGACATCTGATCAGGCACCGGCAGCCGTCCAATACTGCAGATAAGGTCAGAGATGGAGGCGCGCAGGTGACATCTGATCAGGCACCGGCAGCCGTCCAATACTGCAGATAAGGTCAGAGATGGAGGCGCGCGGGTGACATCTGATCAGGCACCGGCAGCCGTCCAATACTGCAGATAAGGTCAGAGATGGAGGCGCGCAGGTGACATCTGATCAGGCACCGGCAGCCGTCCAATACTGCAGATAAGGTCAGAGATGGAGGCGCGCAGGTGACATCTGATCAGGCACCGGCAGCCGTCCAATACTGCAGATAAGGTCAGAGATGGAGGCGCGCAGGTGACATCTGATCAGGCACCGTCAGCCGTCCAATACTGCAGATAAGGTCAGAGATGGAGGCTGTTGCACCCCTGACCGTGCGCCTGAGCGCGCCCCTGTGACCCCGGTCCGGTCCGAGCGAGGTCGGCCGGCCGGGGTCAGTCTGTACCGTTGGCTGGTCGCCAATACACGTAACATGGCGCGGTCGCGTGAGCGCAGTGAACCGTTCGCGTGAACCAGAGGTCCGATCAGTGGCGTGCAACACAGTGAACATTTGAACAGTGACAATGGCTGTGGCGGATTCAACGGTGGACCAGCTCAGTGCCCTGCTGTCCCAGCAGCTGCAGGCGATGGCGGAGGAGCGTCAGGACGCCCGAGATCGTGAGGCCCGACTCACGGAGCGACTTCTGCAGCTGACGCCGGCCACCACACAGCAGGAAGCACCACTCAGCCGCCCAGCCAACCGACTGCCGTCAGCGGCGACGCCGGCGCCCCGTCTCTTCTCCGGGGCATCGCTTCGCGAGTTCTCGGCATGGAAAGATAAGTACGAGGGGTACTGTCTGCTGACCGGCATGAACGCTATGCCGCCAGATGAGAAGAAAGCAGCACTGTTCGCCCTGTTGGACGATGAATGGCTCAAAATCGTGAAGTATAGCTTGAACATTGATGTTGGTAACAACGCAATCACCACTGATGAGATTGTAGCAGAAATGGAGAAACACCTTCGGAAACAACGTAACGTCATTCTGGATAGAAGAGAGTTTTATACGCGGTCACAAGAACACGGCGAGTCTTTCAATGACTTCATGATCGCTGTGAAGGAGATCTATCAATTTTTCGATTTTTGTACCCAATGTCAAGACGAACAAATCCGTGACAAAATCGTTACAGGGATCCGTGATAGCGCTACACTCGAGGAGTTATTGGCTACGGAATCTCTCACACTGGCTCGAACTGTCAGAATATGTCAGGCACGCGAGAACGCACAGAGTGGGCGTGAAACGCTGCACGGCCCGTACCACGGTCTCGAGCCGCCGGGTCCGGCGGCCATCGCCCGTGTGTCCCCTCGGCAGCGCGGTAGTGGCCGGCCAGGCCGGCTGGCCACTGGCCGGCGGTGCGCCTTCTGTGGGGGCCCATGGCACATTCGTCTGAGGGACTGTCCCGCTCGAAACAGCGTATGTGAGCTCTGCTCAAAACGCGGTCATCTGGCGGTGGTATGCAGAGCCGACCGCTCAGATCAGCCCCGGGTGTCCGACCCGGTCCGCCCTGGCAGCATGCCAGCCGGCGGCTCTGGTCAGGATTACAGATACCATAGGCGATCCCAGGGAGATCACCTGCGGGGTATCGTGGTTGCTGACGTCACCACCCGGGACAGCGAGTCACACAAAGCCCCTGAAATACAGATCCCTGTCAGGCACCGCAACGGTAGCGGCGTGCTATCGTGGATACCAGACACCGGCGCAGAATCGACCGTGATCGGGCCGGACCTGGTCGAGGCAGTCGGTGGAAACCTACAAAATCTGGCACCAACTAACCACACGCTCTTCTCGGCAGATGGCACGGAGCTCCAGTGCCTGGGCACTATACAGGCAGTGCTCCGCCATGGCCCCAGCGAGGTCAGGACACCGATCTTCGTGGTTGACGGTGTCCGTTCTGCTCTCCTCTCCTGGTTTCATGCGAGAGATCTGGGCATACTACCCGCTTCCCACAGCCGGTGCTGCCACCACCCGACTCTGCTCATCATCAGCACGCAGAGGCAGTAACGAGTCTACCAGAGGCGACGGACGACTACACGGTTACAACGTCTGCGCCGGAGGCGGTCTCACACCGCCACGCCGATGTCAATCTGGTGAACGCCAGGATTCGGCCGGCAGCAGTGGACAATCTCCGGGGACGGTCTCCACGCAGCGTGACTGTCTGCCCGGTGGGAGCGTACCACACAGCTCACCCTGGCAGAACCGGCGGCGGCGGCAGTGACGTCAGCATCGGGCCATCACCGACTGCAACAGCAGCAGAAGACGTCAGCGTCAGACCGTCACCGGCTGCTCCAACAGTAGTGGTAGGCGGTACGGCTGATTCCTGTGACACGGAAGTGTCGGTGGCGCCCACCACCAAACGGCAACACCAAGAAGGAACACCGGCACAGGTGGCGCCACCTCCAGCGCACCGCAGCGTCAGCAGCGCCACCGTGCGGCGGAGCGGCGAAACTCACCCGAAGACGGCGATGCCTGCACGGGCGCCCAGTGGCGCCACTCAACGGGAGAACCAAGACACTCTGCTTCAAGCCACGCCGACTGAAAATAAACCAGCGTGGAATGCAGCGATGGGTGAACCCTCCGACCAACAACGAGCCACCCACCTGCAACAGCTAAAGGAGGCGTTCCCACGGGTCTTCGACACATCGAGACTCAGAGAGATGGACGGAGGCCCCATGGAAATTCATCTGACTGAGGACGCCAAGCCATTCGCTATCACCGCTGCACGTAAGATGCCGTTCGCGTGGCAGGAACAAGTAAAGAAGGAGCTGGACGAGTTAGAACGCAAGGGCATCATCAAAGAAGTAGAGAAGCCGACCGAATGGTGCCATCCGATGGTCGTCGTGCCGAAGAAGGACTCCAACGATCCCCGCGTCTGCGTGGACCTGACAAAGCTGAATCAGCACGTGAGACGGGGACCACATCCTGTCTCGACACCTCATGACGTCATCACGGGGATCGGTAAGAACAGCCGTTACTTCACCAAGTTGGACGCGAAGAGTGGCTATTTTCAGATAGCGATCACTGAAGAGGACCAACCACTGACGACGTTTATCACCCCATGGAAGAGGTACATGTTCTGCAGGGCGCCGATGGGACTGGTGTCTTCTGGAGACGAGTACCTGAGACGAGGAGACCAGGCACTGGACGGCATCCCCAGAACATGCAAAGTCGTCGATGATATACTGGCCCACGACGAAGACTACGCGTCCCACCTGGACCACGTCTGGACGATCCTGGAACGCTGTGACAAGTACGGCATCACACTCAACCCGGCCAAGACGGCGTTCGCGGAATCAGAAGTCGGCTACTGCGGGTACACGCTGAGCCCATCTGGGTACACCCCCGATGGCCGTAAAGTGAAAGCCATCGCTGAGTTCCCGAAGCCTGTCAACATCAGCGATCTCCGCAGCTTCATGGGTCTGGTGGGTCAGCTCAGCGAGTTTTCACCGTGGATCTATGACGCCGCTGATCCACTGAGAGACCTGCTGAAGCCGAAGAATGAATGGCGATGGACAGCTCAACACGACGATGCCTTCGCCGCCGTGAAAAACGCGCTGACCTCCCCACCAGTGCTCGCCTACTTCTCACCAGCACTTCCAACGATGCTGCAAACTGACGCCTCCCGACGGCACGGCCTGGGATACGCGCTGCTGCAGCAGCACGGCGAGGACTGGAGACTCATCCAATGTGGATCCCGCTTTCTCTCGGACACCGAAAGCAGGTATTCCGTCATCGAACTTGAGCTGCTAGCTGTCGTGTGGGCCACCACAAAATGTCGATTGTACCTGGCTGGCTGTCCCAAGTACACCCTTCTCACAGACCACAAACCTCTCATTCCGATACTGAACTCACGCTCAATCTGTGATATCGATAGCCCCAGATTGCTGCGACTTCGAGAGAAACTGTTGATGTACCAGTTCACTACGGAATGGAGAAGTGGGTCCAAGCACTCGATTCCCGATGCACTTTCCAGAGCTCCAGTCGAGCAGCCATCTACCGAGGACACAGAGGAGGAGGAGGAGCTGAACCGCCACCTCAGGCGGACGGTGATGTCCGCCATCAACGCCGTGACGAGGGACGGCACCCGCTTCACACCGCTGCCAGACAGTCCGCTGTCTCAAGTACGCGCCGCCGCTCAACATGACGATGAGTATCAAAAACTGAAACAAACGATCATCACCGGCTTCCCCGGCACTAAAGGAGAAGTCGATGGCGCTGTGAGACCGTACTGGGCAATGCGTGACCGCCTGACCATCGATGATGACTTGATCGTGTGCGGCCCTCGTCTGGTCATTCCTCGTCAAATGAGGAGCGACGTTTTGAAACGCCTACATGAGAGCCACCAAGGCATCCAACGGACCAAAATGCGTGCTCGGCAGACAGTATATTGGCCAAACATCGAAAACGACATCGCTAACATCGTCCGTTCCTGTCGTCTTTGCAGAGAGCACCTCCCGAGTCTTCAGAAGGAGCCGACGATGACGGACCCTCCACCGAGTCGCGTCTTTGAATCAGTGTCAACTGACTACTTCCATCACGCAGGAAGAACATACCTCGTGTATGTAGACCGGCTATCTGGATGGCCGATCGTGCGTGACTGTGCGGGAGACGCGTCGTCACGACACCTGATCAGCGCACTCAGAGACACGTTCTCGTCCACGGGTGTTCCATCCGTGCTACGTTCCGACGGCGGCCCACAATTTGCAGCGAAGCGGACCAGGGACTTTCTGGCCAGGTGGGGTGTGACCCACGTACTGTCATCCCCACACTACTCGCAGAGCAACGGGCATACAGAAGCCGCCGTTAAATCCATCAAGCGCCTCATCGAAAAGACGACTGAACGGGGCGAGCTGGACGACGACGCCTTCGCCCGCGGCCTGCTCGAGTTACGCAACTCGCCGCGTGCCGACGGCCGCTCCCCGGCGCAGGTTCTCTTCGGCCACCCACTGCAGTCGCCTGTACCCGCTCATCACCGGGCGTTCGCCGCCGAATGGCAGACTGCTGCCGAAGTGTGCGACGAGCGAGCCGCCGCGCTGCGTGAGCGAGTGCGTGATCATTACGATCAGACGGCCCGACCGCTCAAGGGTATCCGTCTCGGTGCGACTGTAGACGTGCAGGACCCTCGCACCGGTTTGTGGGACCGTACTGGGACGATTGTTGGTGTCGGTGACAGACGCGACTATTTAGTGAAAATGTCCAAGTGGTCGTGTGTATTGGAGGAATAGGCGTTTTCTCCGTCCGCATCATTTTCTGTTACCGTCCTCCGTGTATGAACCCAATGCTACTGTCGTGCTGGCGCCGCCCAAACCATAGACAGCAAATGGGAAAGATTCCGTGCGTCGTGACAGGAGTCCTGTGTCCGTACGAACGGAACCGCGTAGGAGCGGGCGGCTTAGAAAACCACTGGAGAGGCTGGTTGTAGACCCGCAGCTCAAGTCGTATTGCTAGCGGACTATCGGTAGGTTGTGACTACTGGCGAGAGGAATGTGTTGGCGATGAATGTTGTTTTGCAAAGTGCAAATTTTTGTTTGTTAACATTTCAAATGACATTTTCCGTAAATGTCATTTTGGGGGAGATGTTGCACCCCTGACCGTGCGCCTGAGCGCGCCCCTGTGACCCCGGTCCGGTCCGAGCGAGGTCGGCCGGCCGGGGTCAGTCTGTACCGTTGGCTGGTCGCCAATACACGTAACAGAGGCGAGCCGTCCAATACTGCAGATAAGGTCAGAGATGGAGGCGCGCGGGTGACATCTGATGGCACCGTCAGCCGTCCAATACTGCAGATAAGGTCAGAGATGGAGGC
Source organism: Chirona hameri (assembly GCA_036785665.1). Lineage (NCBI taxonomy): Eukaryota > Metazoa > Arthropoda > Thecostraca > Balanomorpha > Balanidae > Chirona > Chirona hameri. The sequence goes on from JAXIVJ010006268.1 coordinate 61,528, forward strand.
GCGCAGGTGACATCTAATGGCACCGGCAGCCGTCCAATACTGCAGATAAGGTCAGAGATGGAGGCGCGCAGGTGACATCTGATGGCACTGGCAGCCGTCCAATACTGCAGATAAGGTCAGAGATGGAGGCGAGCCATCCAATACTGCAGATAAGGTCAGAGATGGAGGCGAGCCGTCCAATACTGCAGATAAGGTCAGAGATGGAGGCGAGCCGTCCAATACTGCAGATAAGGTCCGAGATGGAGGCGAGCCGTCCAATACTGCAGATAAGGTCAGAGATGGAGGTGCGCGGGTGACATCTGATGGCACCGTCAGCCGTCCAATACTGCAGATAAGGTCAGAGATGGAGGCGCGCAGGTGACATCTAATGGCACCGTCAGCCGTCCAATACTGCATATAAGGTCAGAGATGGAGGCGCGCGGGTGACATCTGATGGCACCGGCAGCCGTCCAATACTGCAGATAAGGTCAGAGATGGAGGCGAGCCGTCCAATACTGCAGATAAAGTCAGAGATGGAGGCGAGCCGTCCAATACTGCAGATAAGGTCAGAGATGGAGGCGCGCGGGTGACATATGATCAGGCACCGGCAGCCGTCCAATACTGCAGATAAGGTCAGAGATGGAGGCGCGCGGGTGACATCTGGTGGCATCGTCAGCAGTCCAATACTGCAGATAAGGTCAGAGATGGAGGCGAGCCGTCCAATACTGCAGATAAGGTCAGAGATGGAGGCGCGCGGGTGACATCTGGTGGCATCGTCAGCAGTCCAATACTGCAGATAAGGTCAGAGATGTGGACGGATACTGCAGATAAGGTCAGAGATGGAGGCGCGCGGGTGACATCTGATGGCACCGGCAGCCGTCCAATACTGCAGATAAGGACAGAGATGGAGGCGAGCCGTCCAATACTGCAGATAAAGTCAGAGATGGAGGCGCGCGGGTGACATCTGATGGCACCGGCAGCCGTCCAATACTGCAGATAAGGTCAGAGATGGAGGCGAGCCGTCCAATACTGCAGATAAAGTCAGAGATGGAGGCGAGCCGTGCAATTCTGCAGATAAGGTCAGAGATGGAGGCGCGCGGGTGACATATGATCAGGCACCGGCAGCCGTCAAATACTGCAGATAAGGTCAGAGATGGAGGCGAGCCGTCCAATACTGCAGATAAGGTCAGAGATGGAGGCGGGCCGTCCAATTCTGCAGATAAGGTCAGAGATGGAGGCGAGCCGTCCAATACTGCAGATAAGGTCAGAGATGGAGGCGCGCGGGTGACATCTGATGGCACCGGCAGCCGTCCAATACTGCAGATAAGGTCAGAGATGGAGGCGAGCCGTCCAATACTGCAGATAAGGTCAGAGATGGAGGCGCGCGGGTGACATCTGATCAGGCACCGTCAGCCGTCCAATACTGCAGATAAGGTCCGAGATGGAGGCGAGCCGTCCAATACTGCAGATAAGGTCAGAGATGGAGGCGCGCGGGTGACATCTGGTGGCACCGTCAGCCGTCCAATACTGCAGATAAGGTCAGAGATGGAGGCGAGCCGTCCAATACTGCAGATAAGGTCATAGATGGAGGCGAGCCGTCCAATACTGCAGATAAGGTCATAGATGGAGGCGAGCCGTCCAATACTGCAGATAAGGTCAGAGATGGAGGCGAGCCGTCCAATACTGCAGATAAGGTCATAGATGGAGGCGAGCCGTCCAATACTGCAGATAAGGTCAGAGATGGAGGCGCGCGGGTGACATCTGATCAGGGCACCGTCAGCCGTCCAATACTGCAGATAAGGTCCGAGATGGAGGCGAGCCGTCCAATACTGCAGATAAGGTCAGAGATGGAGGCGCGCGGGTGACATCTGGTGGCACCGTCAGCCGTCCAATACTGCAGATAAGGTCAGAGATGGAGGCGAGCCGTCCAATACTGCAGATAAGGTCATAGATGGAGGCGAGCCGTCCAATACTGCAGATAAGGTCATAGATGGAGGCGAGCCGTCCAATACTGCAGATAAGGTCATAGATGGAGGCGAGCCGTCCAATACTGCAGATAAGGTCAGAGATGGAGGCGAGCCGTCCAATACTGCAGATAAGGTCAGAGATGGAGGCGAGCCGTGCAATTATGCAGATAAGGTCAGAGATGGAGGCGCGCGGGTGACATCTGGTGGCACCGTCAGCCGTCCAATACTGCAGATAAGGTCAGAGATGGAGGCGAGCCGTCCAATACTGCAGATAAGGTCAGAGATGGAGGCGCGCGGGTGACATCTGGTGGCACCGTCAGCCGTCCAATACTGCAGATAAGGTCAGAGATGGAGGCGAGCCGTCCAATACTGCAGATAAGGTCAGAGATGGAGGCGCGCAGGTGACATATGATCAGGCACCGACAGCCGTCCAATACTGCAGATAAGGTCAGAGGTGGAGGCGAGTTGTCCAATACTGCAGATAAGGTCATAGATGGAGGCGAGCCGTCCAATACTGCAGATAAGGTCAGAGATGGAGGCGAGCCGTCCAATACTGCAGATAAGGTCATAGATGGAGGCGAGCCGTCCAATACTGCAGATAAGGTCCGAGATGGAGGCGCGCGGGTGACATCTGATGGCACCGGCAGCCGTCCAATACTGCAGATAAGGTCAGAGATGGAGGCGAGCCGTCCAATACTGCAGATAAGGTCAGAGATGGAGGCGGGCCGTCCAATTCTGCAGATAAGGTCAGAGATGGAGGCGAACCGTCCAATACTGCAGATAAGGTCAGAGATGGAGGCGCGCGGGTGACATCTGATCAGGCACCGGCAGCCGTCCAATACTGCAGATAAGGTCAGAGATGGAGGCGAGCCGTCCAATACTGCAGATAAGGTCATAGATGGAGGCGAGCCGTCCAATACTGCAGATAAGGTCAGAGATGGAGGCGCGCGGGTGACAGCTGATCAGGCACCGGCAGCCGTCCAATACTGCAGATAAGGTCAGAGATGGAGGCGCGCGGGTGACATCTGATGGCACCGGCAGCCGTCCAATACTGCAGATAAGGTCAGAGATGGAGGCGAGCCGTCCAATACTGCAGATAAGGTCAGAGATGGAGGCGAGCCGTCCAATACTGCAGATAAGGTCCGAGATGGAGGCGCGCGGGTGACATCTGGTGGCACCGTCAGCCGTCCAATACTGCAGATAAGGTCAGAGATGGAGGCGCGCGGGTGACATCTGATCAGGCACCGACAGCCGTCCAATACTGCAGATCCATGTCCGCCTGGGCTCATGATATAGCCGCCTCTGCTCCGACCCCCCCCCCCCGCCTCGCGTCTTCACCTTTACCCACGATTGGCCATTGGTGTAAGATGATATTGATTGCCTCTAGGCAGGGTGTGGGCGGTCTCCTGGCAGTTGCAATAATGTAGAGGACGGTTCGGGGCGTACATGTATAGTCTGTCGAGGTCTGTTCTCAAAGGGGCTGCATATTTGCCGCTGCTATACTATGAGTGCCTGGGTCTATTGCTGTGTGTCATCCGTTGCTGTGCATTGTCTGATGTCTGACGAGTGACGACACAGTGTCTGGTGAGTGATTATCTGATACTGTATGCTGTCTGCTGTCTGCTGTCTGCTGTCTGCTGTCTGCTGTCTGCTGTCTGCTGTCTGCTGTCTGCTGTCTGCTGTCTGCTGTCTGCTGTCTGCTGTCTGCTGTCTGCTGTCTGTTGTCTGTTGTCTGTTGTCTGCTGTCTGCTGTCTGCTGTCTGCTGTCTGCTGTCTGCTGTCTGCTGTCTACTGTCTACTGTCTGCTGGCTGCTGTCTGCTGTCTACTGTCTGCTGTCTACTGTCTGCTGTCTACTGTCTACTGTCTGCTGTCTGCTGTCTGCTGTCTGCTGTCTGCTGTCTGCTGGACGTACGCTGCTTACTGTGCTGCTGTAATTAGCGTCCTCCTCCCGGCTGTGATGAGCGTCCTCCTCCCGACTGTGATTAGCGTCCTCCTCCCGACTGTTATTAGCGTCCTCCTCCTGGCTGTGATTAGCGTCCTCCTCCCGACTGTGATTAGCGTCCTCCTCCGGCTGTGATTAGCGTCCTCCTCCTGGCTGTGATTAGCGTCCTCCTCCCGACTGTGATTAGCGTCCTCCTCCCGACTGTTATTAGCGTCCTCCTCCGGCTGTGATTAGCGTCCTCCTCCCGACTGTGATTAGCGTCCTCCTCCCGGCTGTGATTAGCGTCCTCCTCCCGATTGTGATTAGCGTCCTCCTCCCGACTGTGATTAGCGTCCTCCTCCCGGATATGATTAGCGTCCTCCTCCCGGATTTGATTAGCGTCCTCCTCCGGCTGTGATTAACGTCCTCCTCCCGTATTTGAATAACGTCCTCCTCCCGGCTGTGATTAGCGTCCTCCTCCCGACTGTGATTAGCGTCCTCCTCCATGATGTGATTAGCGTCCTCCTCCCGACTGTGATTAGCGTCCTCCTCCCGTATTTGATTAGCGTCCTCCTCCCGGCTGTGATTAGCGTCCTCCTCCTGGCTGTGATTAGCGTCCTCCTCCCGACTGTGATTAGCGTCCTCCTCCCGGCTGTGATTATTTTCCTCCTCCCGGCTGTGATTAGCGTCCTCCTCCTGGCTGTGATTAACGTCCTCCTCCCGGCTGTGATTAGCGTCCTCCTCCCGGCTGTGATTATTGTCCTCCTCCCGACTGTGATTAACGTCCTCCTCCCGGCTGTGATTAGCGTCCTCCTCCCGGCTGTGATTAGCGTCCTCCTCCCGACTGTGATTAGCGTCCTCCTCCAGGCTGTGATTAGCGTCCTCCTCCCGGATTTGATTAGCGTCCTCCTCCCGGCTGTGATTATTGTCCTCCTCCCGGCTGTAATTAACGTCCTCCTCCCGGCTGTGATTAGCGTCCTCCTCCCGGCTGTGATTAGCGTCCTACTCCCGGATTTGATTAGCAACCTCCTCCCGACTGTGATTAGCGTCCTCCTCCCGTATTTGAATAACGTCCTCCTCCCGGATTTGATTAGCGTCCTCCTCCCGGATTTGATTAGCATCCTCCTCCCGGCTGTGATTATTGTCCTCCTCCCGGATTTGAATAACATCCTCCTCCCGGATTTGATTAACGTCCTCCTCCCGGATTTGATTAGCATCCTCCTCCCGGATTTGATTAGCATCCTCCTCCCAGCTGTGATGAGCGTCCTCCTCCCGGCTGTGATTATTGTCCTCCTCCCGGCTGTGATTAGCGTCCTCCTCCCGACTGTGATTAACGTCCTCCTCCCGACTGTGAGTATTGTCCTCCTCCCGGATTTGAATAACGTCCTCCTCCCGGCTGTGATTAACGTCCTCCTCCCGACTGTGATTATTCTCCTCTTCCCGGCGCGCCAGCCGACTGCGCCGTCAAAGGAGAGAGGCTGCAGAGCTGACAAATGAGCTGGTCCGCCGCCCAGCAAGATTCAGACAGGATGTGATCGTTAGCTGTGGACGTGTCTCGCCGTGCAAAGGCATCTCTCTAGAACGTCTGTCAACATTTCGCAGCTCGACTGTGCAGTAGAACGTCTGTCAACATTTCGCAGCTCGACTGTGCAGTAGAACGTCTGTCAACATTTCGCAGCTCGACTGTGCAGTAGAACGTCTGTCAACATTTCGCAGCTCGACTGTGCAGTAGAACGTCTGTCAACATTTCGCAGCTCGACTGTGCAGTAGAACGTCTGTCAACATTTCGCAGCTCGACTGTGCAGTAGAACGTCTGTCAACATTTCGCAGCTCGACTGTGCAGTAGAACGTCTGTCAACATTTCGCAGCTCGACTGTGCAGTAGAACGTCTGTCAACATTTCGCAGCTCGACTGTGCAGTAGAACGTCTGTCAACATTTCGCAGCTCGACTGTGCAGTAGAACGTCTGTCAACATTTCGCAGCTCGACTGTGCAGTAGAACGTCTGTCAACATTTCGCAGCTCGACTGTGCAGTAGAACGTCTGTCAACATTTCGCAGCTCGACTGTGCAGTAGAACGTCTGTCAACATTCGCAGACTGTGCAGTAACATGCTTGCATACCAATCAGAAGAAAAGGCAGCATTTCGCTTCATAGTGTTTGCTGATTGACTGGTGAGATTGTATTAGTTTTAGGATATAGGTACTGCCCATCAGGGTAAATTGTCATGGACATAATATTACCTCGCTGTAATAATCCGTAAAGAATAGCGACTATGTCACTACGCGAACGCACGGCGTGCATTCCTAAGGTCGTTTCCTCTCTTGCACTACCATTCTATTTTCGCTGTATACGGTTTATTCCAGTAGGTTCAGATCTGTAAAACTGTCAGTGCCATGTACCATCTTGGCAAATTGAAGTATTGATTTCGCAGTTGTACAGGGGAAACTAGCCACCCTTAAGCCATTTTCCTGAGAAGGGTGTTGAATAATTCATCCCGGTCGGGTACATGAAGACAAGCTCCTTAGTCGTTGACAGGACTAATCATAGTCTTAAGAGGGTGGCATACCAAACAGGCAAAGACGGCTAGCTTT
>JAXIVJ010006269.1:0-7500 GCA_036785665.1 Chirona hameri
CTCCTTTGAGTTTGGGTCACCTCCGGGCCTGCGTAAGTTGTGGACCCCTACCCTAAAGTGTAACACATAAAAGTCGTCGTATAGCCCTACGTGAGTGCTGTTTAAAAGCTCTTGTCAGTAAGTAAACTTTCATTCAGTCGAAATGCTTTTACATTCAAGTTTTCGTTATATGAGTTATAAACAGAGAATAAAAGCAAGCCTTTAATAGAGGTTTATTGAAGGCTTGCTTTTGGGCTCTGTTTATAACTCATGTAACGAAAACTTGAATTTAGAGCATTTCGACGGAATTAAAGTTTACTCTACTCGACAAGAGCTTTCAATGAGCACACGCGGAGGTCTGTACGACGACTTTGATTTTTGACCTTTTGGGTAGGGTCAACAACTTATGGAGGTCCGGGGGGCCAAAACTGAAAGGATCGAAATGAAATTTGGGCATAATTGTTATTGGCCTAGAGAAGAACGCCGTGTCAATTGCAAGCTTGCACCGACGAAAACGTTTCGGGGGGGAGTGCAGACTCCCTAAGGTAGCATTGCACGGACACAAATAGTCTTTTCACTTCAAACAAGCGCACAAGCAGGAGACAACATGCACTCTTCAAGTAGGCTTTTCATCTCTCGTCTGCTTTGATGAAAATATCCACCATCGTGTTTGATAACTCTATATAAACGTTACCAGAGTCAGTTATTTGGTGAGTTTCACCCGAGGCCTCTGAGACCGGCCCTCATCAGGTCTCAGAGGACCCTCGTTTGACCTGAGAGGGACCTCATCTTGCCTGGGAAGGCACTTGTATAATGTCTTGCTTGAGACGGCCCAGCGGCAGTTCAAGAGGGCCCTCAGCCGGCCTTAACCCGGGCGAAAAAAGGTCTAGAACTGGCAGTGGGAGTTCCATTGCCCCTCCGCCCCCCGTGGCACCGCCGCTGAACGCAACCCATTTTACCAATGATACCTGGCTAAGTGACATTCATTTACACTTAGGTTGGAGAAGATGCATGAGATCGATTTACAACGGCAGATCTAGTCAGTGTCCTGCATTCCAATAAGATAACGAATTCATATAATCCCGCATCTCAAATCTAAGTACCCAGCTTTCGTCCTCGCCCTTAGTAATGCGGCTGGTTGCCACTACCTTGGTCTGTCTGATCACGCTGTGACAAACCGAACCACCTTTTCAGGGCAGCAATGGCTTCGCCTCCGCCAGCTCCATCCCAACCAGAGCTGATGAGCGTCACAACTCGTGCGCCTCTGCCGGCAGCCGGCCGGGTCGGTCGGCCCAGACTGCAGATGGTCTTTTGGAGGACCTCGGGTGTCCCATTTGTCTGGAGATGTTTCGCAGACCCACGACCCTCGGCTGTGGCCACACCTTCTGCGCCGATTGTCAAGCAAGAGATGCGAGCCCAGAGTGGTGATACGTGCCCTATGTGTCGCGCTCCCATCGAGTCCGCCACACGCTCCGTCACGATAGAAAACATCATCGGGAGCGATGACCTCCGGAGTGTGTTTCTGTGAGCCGTGGTGCTAGTTTAATTTTCTGAGACATGTCAAATTTGAACAAATCCTCCACGTACTGCCATTTCACTACATGTTCCTCGCACATTGAAGTTATACACTTTCAAATGTTTCGCAGGCTTTTGAGGAGGTGGGGCGGGATCGTACATGAAATAAATTTGTATAGTTCTATGAACGAAGAATGGTGTTTCGGCTGAGATGCCTAAGTTGGAAGCCAATGATCTGTTGGTCGCTCCTTGATCGCATATGACCACGCGGACGTCAAGACCGGCCTCGTCCAGACGGTCCATCGTCTCCGGATGAGCTCCTCCAGCTTCTTGGATGAAATACAACATAAACCAACTTAGTTGGTGAATTGTAAACATCATACACATTGATGTAATCATAGTGCAATTGCTTTCATCAATAACTACACTATGTTACACTATGCTTTCAACTATGCTTTCATCAAGAACGTAGTGATTTCATCCCCTTATTTTAAATGGTTAACAAAAGTCTACCAGAGGCAAGTGACATCCACTTTTTCATCGTATTTAAGGATATAAACGCTGATATGTGAACAAACTGGCAATTTGTCGTATCGTTGCGATGCAATCACAGTGACATGTACCAGAAACATGTGGTACATACTTGAGAGAATGGCTTTTAGCGCCATACCTCACCCCATAGTTTGGAGAAGGGCTAAACAAGTCACGCAAGGAATTCGTGCTGCAGTTGTATTCAAAATTGTTCAAACTGTCAACGAATACAGCATGAAAGCCTCTCACCTTTGGTGCCTGAGCGCCTCCCGCTCCACGGGCCAGTGAAGAAGTGCGCCAGAGGGATCTTCATCCGGGACGTCAGGCCGTGAACCATGAACGTGAGAGCTTGGGTTGCTTCGATGCCATCACATTCTTGTCTCCGTAATTCACAAAACCTTCAACGCGATCTTCCGAAATATCATAGTCAAGTGCCTCTTTTATTTGCATTTCGTCAAACGTTAATAATATTTTGAAACGTTAATAACATTTTGTCTTGGGAAGACATACTCTTAGCAAGTAAACGAATCATCTGCAGCGTCTCATGATTAAATCCGTTACTCGTCTTCATCATCTCCTTCCAACGTGCCAGAGACCTTGTAGATGGCAATAAAAACATTTTTGACAAAAGCCGGTAGGCCTGAGGGCTCTTAACCCTATTTGTAACAGGCTCCTGGCTACCACTATTTGTAACAGGGGGGGGGCGGATTCCGCCCCCCCACCCCCCCCCCCCCGGAGATCTCGAGATCTACCGCTCCGATTAAAAAAATGAAACGGCGTTTGGTTCCCTCAACACGATCTACATTTATAAAACATAAAACAAAATCCACATTTTTGATAGGGGAACAACAGGGGAGGGGGGAACTACAAATTTTAGTGGTATTTGTGATCCAACACAGCTGTCATGTTTTATCAACCGATTTTAGCACAACCAAAGGAATCGATAGAGATTGAATTGGAAATTGATATATGACGGTGACTTTTCAAAAGTCAAAAATCATAGGCGTGTGCAGATCACTCAATATGGGGGTGAGGTAAATGCGTAATACAACTATTTTGTATGTTGTTTTTATAAATGAAATGGTTTGTTATTGTGACATTAGACAAAACAGTTATAAATCATATTTTTGCCATAGGCGGTACCAGGTTAGTGAAAAAGGGAGGTCAAATAGGGAAAAAAATATTAACCGCAGGCAAGTTGCTACCCAGCACTATAAATAAGTTACTGATCGTAGATAGTTCCTTTTTGCATGTTGTACTTCGTCATAGGCGTATCCAGGATCTAAACTGGAGAGGCGCAAGACCTTTTGATAAGTATATTATCCGCTAGTATGATACTAACTAGTCAACCGTGACTATTTCACTTACAACTTCAATTAACATTGCTTACCCCCCTTTTTACCCCTACCTGGACTCGCCTATTATCTTATAATCGTTCGTAGAGTACCCTGTGGTGCGTGTTTCATCCGAAAACTGCAGTATGTCATGTCATTGTAGCCCCATGCATCTTAGTTTCTTTGCAATAATATGACCCCCTTTCTTCCATTCCTGAGCGCGCCTCTGCAAACAAATTATTTTATTCCCTCTCCTGGCCTAATATGTGCATATAACATTATAAGCTAACCGTCTATTGCGCCGTAATCGCTGGCATATCGTCATCACCATGCACCCCCCCCCCTTTTCATGTGCCTGAACATGCCCCTGCAACTCTATATGTAATCAATTATGCAAATAATGGAAGGAGAAGCTATCTTTTACATCTTGATAGCTATAAATGCCTCTTACATTGCTCTATTGGCTTCCCGCCAAGCATTGAATACTTCCTGGAACCCCCCCCCCCCCCCCTTTTCAAGCCCCTGAAACCGCCTCTGCCATGCAATTTTAATGATATTTAATTAACATCAAACAATTTGCACTTGTTGCAATCACCGCAAACCGATGTAACTCCTTCATACTTGAGGCAGTTAGGAAGAAACCGTGAAGATCGCATTTCCATTTCGATCGCAAGATCGCATTTTAGGTTGAAGTCGGCCCTGTTGTAGTTAGGCTTCGGGACAGCCATTACCAGCCTGGGGGTATAGCACTTTAAAACAGCCGTTAAGATGACGTGATCACTATGACCTATTCCAGAAGAGTGCCTCAGGTTCGTCAGCATTCCTTCCTCGTTTGTGATCAGCAGATCCAATGTGTGTGGTGTTTCTCCCTGTCTGAAGCGCGTGGGTTTGGTGACATGTTGGGATAAGAAACAGTCTTGGATGTCAACTAGAAACTGGTGTGAGGAATGAGCAGGGTTTGCAGCGGAGAACCAGTTGGACCAGTCAATGTGTGGGTAATTAAAATCCCCAGCGATCAGGAGGTGTGACGGATTTGAGTTACAGACTGTCCTCAGCAGTTTGTCTGTGCTGGTGTGGCTATCACCTGATGGACTTCGGTACAAACATCCAATGAGAAGTCGATCAGCACCTCTTAGCTTGAGCTGGATCCAAAGCTGTTCCTTGAAGTCCGACTGGAACTTCACTTCGGTCGCTAGTAGGGAATGCTTAACATAGATGCACACACCTCTGATTCCTGATCTCCCCAAGTTTGCTTGCTGAGGATCACAATTGCAGTACATCAGAAACCCAGGTAGCGCCAGCAGAGCAGCAGAAATGGGGAGAGATTGAGCCTTGGGAATAACTTCGGTTATGAGAATCAGATCGGGATCATTGCCAGCTAAGTGCATGAGCAGGTCATCCCTTTTACAAAGAAATTGATCAGCATTTGTGTACCAAAGCACAATCCCCTTGTCATCGGCATCATCAGTGCTTGTTAGAGATAGTCAATTGCTCTGTGTGGTTTGTGGTGTACTAGTCTGGGTTGGTTCCCTGGTAGTGTGAGCACGGATTGGGTCATCTACAGCAGTGGGTGCCTGTGCCTACTAAACTAGCCACTGGTGCCGGAGCTGTGGTGTCTGCTACAGGGGTTGCTCCTATTTGAGGTTTGCCTCTGGCATGATGAGTGGGAATGAATGACTGTGCAGTGCCAGAAGCAGGCAGAGTGGTATCAATACCAGCAGTCTTCTTAATGATTTTGCCCTTTCGGATGATCAGGTCTGTCTCACCTTCTGCTTTGCGCTTGAAACATACAAACATACAAACATACATACATACAAACATACATACATACATACATACATACATACATACATACATACATACATACATACATACATACATGCATGCATGCATGCATGCATGCATGCCTGCCTGCCTGCCTGCATGCATGCCTGCCTGCCTGCATGCCTGCATGCCTGCCTGCCTGCCTGCCTGCCTGCCTGCCTGCCTGCCTGCCTGCCTGCCTGCCTGCCTGCCTGCCTGCCTGCCTGCCTGCCTGCCTGCCTGCCTGCCTGCCTACCTACCTACCTACCTACATACATACATACATACATACATACATACATACATACATACATACATACATACATACATACATACATACATACATGCATGCATACATACATACATACATACATACATACATACATACATACATACATACATACATACATGCATGAATACATTATACATACATACATACATACATACATACATACATACATACATACATACATACATACATACATACATACATACATACATACATACATACATACATACATACATACATACATACATACATACATACATACATACAAACATACATACATACATACCTACATACATACATAGTTATATTTTTAGTTATAGTTATAGTTATAGTTCTAGTTATAAGTTCTAGTTCTAGTTCTATTTCTAGTTCTGGTTTTAGTTCTAGTTCTAGTTCTAGTTCTAGTTCTAGTTTTAGTTATAGTTATAGCTATAGTTATAGTTATAGTTATAGCATAGTGTAATAAATAACAAATGAAGACACTTCGATTTTTCTGTATAAAGCATTTTCTCCTGCAAGAAGTTCCTTTCGCGCAAATAAAAACAAATGTATGACGATTAATGATGTGTACGATATTTTAGACCAACAAAAATATGCTTTTAACAAGTCCACTCCGACTGACAGTTTTGGTATATTTAATCAAAATGCAATAAATATTACCTTTTCATTAGGTTTTGTTATTTTTATCAGGTAAAATGAGAAAAAAAAACGAAAGTACTATTAACATATTATAAGAAGTTAAAATAGCGGCATTCAAACAAGAAAAGGCCCTGAGCTTGATTAACAACGCATTTCATAAGCCCATGACACTGGATTGTCCTCTGTTTTCGGCAATTTTGATGCATTCAATGTAGAAAGACATTCAATTTCCGTCATAAAATGCAATACAAAACATGGGTTCTCAACTACAAACTAATCAAAGAACGAGGTCTTCAAAGCATAACGAAATAGTTCGGAGCCCATAAAGATGTACTACGTGCTTCATGAGCTCACGGCACTTGTTTGTCCTCTGTTCTCGGAAATTTTAATGCATTCAAGATAGAAAGACATTCAATGTCCGTCATAAAATCAAATAAAAATATGGGTTCTAAACTATACACTTATCAAAAAATGAAATCTTCAAAGCATGGTGAATTAGCACTAGCTTAATCAACAACGCATTTCATAAGCCCATGGCACTTGATTGTCCTCTGTTCTCGGCAATTTGAATGCATTCGATGTAGTCATAAAGTGCAATACAAAACATGGGTTCTCAACTATAAATATGTGAATGAGATCAAAGAGCGAGGTCTTTGAAGCATATCGGAAGAGCCGTTTCTCTTGTTCCATTTTTAGCTTGGCGCCTTATATCTGCTAAATTGGCAATACCACTCGTTGCTAAATCAGTGTTTAGTTATAGTTTAGTTATAGTTTAGTTATAGTTTAGTTATAGTTTAGTTATAGTTTAGTTATAGTTTAGTTATAGTTTAGTTATAGTTTAGTTATACTATTTTAGTTATAGCACTTTATGACGGACATTGAATGTCTTTCTACATCGAATGCATTAAAATTACCGAAAACAGAGGACAATCAAGTGTCATGAGCTTATGAAATGCGTTGTTGATTAAGCTAGTGCTATTTCACCATGCTTTGAAGATCTCATTCCTTTATAAGTGTATAGTTTAGAACCCATGTTTTTTATTGGATTTTATGACGGACATTGAATGTCTTTCTATCTTGAATGCATTCAAATTGCCGAGAACAGAGGACAATCAAGTGCCGTGAGCTCATGAAGCACGTAGTACATCTTTATGGGCTCAGAGCTATTTCGCTATGCTTTGAAGACCTCGTTCTTTGATTAGTTTGTAGTTGAGAACCCATGTTTTGTATTGCATTTTATGACGGAAATTGAATATTGCATTTTATGACGGAAATTGAAACGGAAATTGAATGAAATCTACATTGCATGCATTCAAATTGCCGAAAACAGAGGTCAATCAAGTGTCATGGGCTTATGAAATGCGTTGTTGATTAAGCTAGTGCTATTTCGCCATGCTTTGAATATTTCAT
>JAXIVJ010006269.1:12500-15000 GCA_036785665.1 Chirona hameri
CACATCAAAAAATGTGCAGATGACACCAAGATAACTGTGGAGTGATAAACAGGAGCGACTCGGAGGTACTGCAGGCTGACATCAATCAAGCTGTCCAGTGATCAAACCGGTGGCAACTACCCTTTAATGAAGACAAATGCAAGGTTCTCCATGTCGACTCCTCAAACCCACATCACACGTATACAATATGCAACAGTGAGCTCGAAACCACTTCCTGTGAAAAAAACCTGGGAATCCTTGTGGACGCAGACTTAAAATTCCGAAAACAAGCAACCGCCGCCGCGGCGAAAGGGAACCAGATCCTAAGCGTTATCAGACGATCTTTTCAAAAGATAGACCACGACACGCTTCCTCTCTTATACAAGACCTTAGTGCGTCCTCACCTCGAATATGGCAATGCTGTATGGGGCCCCTTCAACAGAGCAGACCAGATTCGCATCGAGCGAGTACAGCGCCTGCCGTCGTCTGATCACCAGTATTCGCCATGAGCCATACACCCAGCGCCTCCGAATACTCAAGCTGCCATCACTGTACTACAGACGAAGGCGAGGTGACATGATCCTGCTCTACCAACTCTTCCATGGAGGGATGGACATGCAACCAGACATCTTCTTCACGTCCGCACCCTTTGGAGCTACGAGAGGTCATCGCTGGAAACTGAGGAAGCCGCGCGCCGAGTCAAGAGCAAGACGAAATACCCTCGGCGTAAGAGTGATCAACGACTAGAACTCCCTTCCTGAATCTGTCGTCTCTGCCCAAACCGTTAACCTGTTCAAGGCCAGCCTCGACACGCACTGGTCCTCCATCATCTATGTCATTCCTGACCAAGGCTGATGCCAAGCTGTTGCCTGTTATGTGCTCGGAGAGAACGGTACCCACAGGCGATTGCCTGTCTAAATTCCGACAATATACGGTACGGTACGGTGGTATGTATGTATGTATGTATGTATGTATGTATGTATGTATGTATGTATGTATGTATGTATGTATGTAAGTATGTATGTATGTATGTATGTATGTATGTATGTATGTATGTATGTATGTATGTATGTATGTATGTATGTATGTATGTATGTATGTATGTATGTATGTATGTATGTATGCATGTATGTATGCATGTATGTATGTATGTATGTATGTATGTATGTATGTATGTATGTATGTATGTATGTATGTATGTATGTATGTATGTATGTATGTATGTATGTATGTATGTATGTATGTATCCAAGTTAGTTGCACATCTTCTTTTCTGTGGCTGAAAAGCAATGGACTAGCACGAGTCACAGTCATAGAATACGCTATAAACGCTCTAAACGGGGAACGCTATAGCGCCCAAAGTTACCATCCGACCGCGACGAGAATGTTCTGTTCCAGTCTCAGCCTGTTCGTGCCGGGTGCTACCGTTGTCCAGTACGCGGACGACACCCAGGTCATGGTCTGCGGCAACAAGACCGCCCTAGCAGATCTGACGGAGCGCATGGAACAGGCACTTTCCTCTCTCGACCTTTGGTTCCGCGCAAATTCACTCAAGGTCAACCCCGACAAAACTCAGCTGATAGCTTTTGGCAGCAGACAAAATATGCGGAACATGACACCTTTCGGCATGAAATTTCGCGAGCGTACCATACAACCCGTCTTAGAAGTAAAAAATCTGGGGGTGATCTTCGATCGCCACCTTTCATGGGACACCCATGTGCAAGAAATTACGCGCAAATGCTTCGGGATTCTCATTGGCTTGTCGCATATTCGTCATTATCTTCCGGCCGAGATTCTCCCCACCGTCGTAGCCGCTCTGATGCTGTCCCGCGTCCGTTACTGCCTCCCCGTGTACGGTAACGGTAGCCGAAAGAATCTCGTCAAGATACAAAAGGTGTTTAACTTTGCCGCACGGGTGATATCAGGGAGAAGAAAGTTCAGCCAGTCTGCGGACGTCCGGGCAGCGCTGGGGTGGCTTGGTGCGGGGGATCTTGTCAAATATCATACGCTCGCACTACTACACAAAATTCGCTTGCATCATGCACCAGTGTCTATTTCAACCTCCATCCAAACAAACCGCGAGGCACGAGTTCGGAGAACCCGCCAAGATGACGATCTACGTCTGCCATCTGTCAGGACAGAGACTGGGAGGCGCCGGTTCTTGTATCGTGGACCTATGTGGTACAACGCGCTCCCGGTGGAAATGCGCGCAATGTCAGTCGCAGGTTTCCATCGCGCTCTCAAACGACTTTTACTGGATGCGGGTGACTGAGCGATCCTGGTTACCATCACATTGTCATTGTCTCTGTCGTTTTTATCATGTTCATTTTAACCTGTGTATATGTCTAATGTCTGCATGTGTCCCTACAATGTACTTTATATTCTGACGAAAGGCAAGGAAGAGCCACCATTGCGTGGATTTGCCGAAATAAATGGTATATGGTATATGGTATATGGTTCTCAAGCAATTCCCCGTGCCAAATTCCAGGATGACAAGCATTTTGAGATTTGTGCCCCGTGAC
>JAXIVJ010006269.1:20000-50000 GCA_036785665.1 Chirona hameri
GTACGCTGTACCAGAGGGATATGTAGGTATATACAGCAGTACGCTGTACCAGAGGGATATGTAGGTATATACAGCAGTACGCTGTACCAGAGGGATATGTAGTATGTAGGTATATACAGCAGTACGCTGTACCAGAGGGATATGTAGGTATATACAGCAGTACGCTGTACCAGAGGGATATGTAGTATGTAGGTATATACAGCAGTACGCTGTACCAGAGGGATCTGTAGGTATATACAGCAGTACACTGTACCAGAGGGATATGTAGGTATATACAGCAGTACGCTGTACCAGAGGGATATGTAGGTATATACAGCAGTACGCTGTACCAGAGGGATATGTAGGTATATACAGCAGTACACTGTACCAGAGGGATATGTAGGTATATACAGCAGAACGCTGTACCAGAGGGATATGTAGGTATATACAGCAGTACGCTGTACCAGAGGGATATGTAGGTATATACAGCAGTACGTTGTACCAGAGGGATATGTAGGTATATACAGCAGTACGCTGTACCAGAGGGATATGTAGGTATATACAGCAGAACACTGTACCAGAGGGATATGTAGGTATATACAGCAGTACGCTGTACCAGAGGGATATGTAGGTATATACAGCAGTACACTGTACCAGAGGGATATGTAGGTATATACAGCAGTACGCTGTACCAGAGGGATATGTAGGTATATACAGCAGTACACTGTACCAGAGGGATATGTAGGTATATACAGCAGTACACTGTATCAGAGGGATATGTAGGTATATACAGCAGTACACTGTACCAGAGGGATATGTAGGTATATACAGCAGTACGCAGTACCAGAGGGATATGTAGGTATATACAGCAGTACACTGTACCAGAGGGATATGTAGGTATATACAGCAGGACGTTGTACCAGAGGGATATGTAGGTATATACAGCAGTACGCTGTACCAGAGGGATATGTAGGTATATACAGCAATACGCTGTACCAGAGGGATGTGTAGGTATATACAGCAGTACGTTGTACCAGAGGGATATGTAGGTATATACAGCAGTACGCTGTACCAGAGGGATATGTAGGTATATACAGCAGTACGCTGTACCAGAGGGATATGTAGGTATATACAGCAGTACGCTGTACCAGAGGGATATGTAGTATGTAGGTATATACAGCAGTACGCTGTACCAGAGGGATATGTAGGTATATACAGCAGTACGCTGTACCAGAGGGATATGTAGGTATATACAGCAGTACACTGTACCAGAGGGATATGTAGGTATATACAGCAGTACACTGTACCAGAGGGATATGTAGGTATATACAGCAGTACGCAGTACCAGAGGGATATGTAGGTATATACAGCAGTACACTGTACCAGAGGGATATGTAGGTATATACAGCAGTACGCTGTACCAGAGGGATATGTAGGTATATACAGCAGTACGCTGTACCAGAGGGATATGTAGGTGTATACAGCAGGACGTTGTACCAGAGGGATATGTAGGTATATACAGCAGTACGCTGTACCAGAGGGATATGTAGGTATATACAGCAGGATGTTGTACCAGAGGGATATGTAGGTATATACAGCAGTACGCTGTACCAGAGGGATATGTAGGTGTATACAGCAGGACGTTGTACCAGAGGGATATGTAGGTATATACAGCAGTACGCTGTACCAGAGGGATATGTAGGTATATACAGCAGTACACTGTACCAGAAGGATATGTAGGTATATACAGCAGTACGCTGTACCAGAGGGATATGTAGGTGTATACAGCAGGACGTTGTAATACAGCAGTACACTGCACCAGAAGGATATGTAGGTATATACAGCAGTACGCTGTACCAGAGGGATATGTAGGTGTATACAGCAGGACGTTGTACCAGAGGGATATGTAGGTATATACAGCAGTACGCTGTACCAGAGGGATATGTAGGTATATACAGCAGTACGCTGTACCAGAGGGATATGTAGGTATATACAGCAGTACGCTGTACCAGAGGGATATGTAGGTATATACAGCAGAACGCTGTACCAGAGGGATGTGTAGGTATATACAGCAGAACACTGTACCAGAGGGATATGTAGGTATATACAGCAGTACGCTGTACCAGAGGGATATGTAGGTATATACAGCAGTACGCTGTACCAGAGGGATATATAGGTATATACAGCAGTACGCTGTACCAGAGGGATATGTAGGTATATACAGCAGTACGTTGTACCAGAGGGATATGTAGGTATGTAGGTATATACAGCAGTACGCTGTACCAGAGGGATATGTAGGTATATACAGCAGTACGTTGTACCAGAGGGATATGTAGGTATATACAGCAGAACGCTGTACCAGAGGGATATGTAGGTATATACAGCAGTACGCTGTACCAGAGGGATATGTAGGTATATACAGCAGTACGTTGTACCAGAGGGATATGTAGGTATATACAGCAGAACGCTGTACCAGAGGGATATGTAGGTATATACAGCAGTACGCTGTACCAGAGGGATATGTAGGTATATACAGCAGTACGCTGTACCAGAGGGATATGTAGGTATATACAGCAGAACGCTGTACCAGAGGGATATGCAGGTATATACAGCAGAACACTGTACCAGAGGGATATGTAGGTATATACAGCAGTACGCTGTACCAGAGGGATATGTAGGTATATACAGCAGTACGCTGTACCATAGGGATATGTAGGTATATACAGCAGTACGCTGTACCAGAGGGATATGTAGGTATATACAGCAGTACGTTGTACCAGAGGGATATGTAGGTATGTAGGTATATACAGCAGTACGCTGTGCCAGAGGGATATGTAGGTATATACAGCAGTACGTTGTACCAGAGGGATATGTAGGTATATACAGCAGAACGCTGTACCAGAGGGATATGTAGGTATATACAGCAGTACGCAGTACCAGAGGGATATGTAGGTATATACAGCAGTACACTGTACCAGAGGGATATGTAGTATGTACAGCAGAACACTGTACCAGAGGGATATGTAGGTATATACAGCAATACGCTGTACCAGAGGGATATGTAGGTCTATACAGCAGGACACTGTACCAGAGGGATATGTAGGTATATACAGCAGTACACTGTACCAGAGGGATATGTAGGTATATACAGCAGTACGCTGTACCAGAGGGATATGTAGGTATATACAGCAGGACGTTGTACCAGAGGGATATGTAGGTATATACAGCAGTACGCTGTACCAGAGGGATATGTAGGTATATACAGCAGAACGTTGTACCAGAGGGATATGTAGGTATATACAGCAGTACGTTGTACCAGAGGGATATGTAGGTATATACAGCAGTACGTTGTACCAGAGGGATATGTAGGTATATACAGCAGTACGCTGTACCAGAGGGATATGTAGGTATATACAGCAGTACACTGTACCAGAGGGATATGTAGGTATATACAGCAGTACGCTGTACCAGAGGGATATGTAGGTATATACAGCAGTACGCTGTACCAGAGGGATATGTAGGTATATACAGCAGTACGCTGTACCAGAGGGATATGTAGGTATATACAGCAGAACGCTGTACCAGAGGGATATGTAGGTATATACAGCAGTACGCTGTACCAGAGGGATATGTAGGTATATACAGCAGTACACTGTACCAGAGGGATATGTAGGTATATACAGCAGAACGTTGTACCAGAGGGATATGTAGGTATATACAGCAGAACACTGTACCAGAGGGATATGTAGGTATATACAGCAATACGCTGTACCAGAGGGATATGTAGGTATATACAGCAGTACGCTGTACCAGAGGGATATGTAGGTATATACAGCAGAACACTGTACCAGAGGGATATGTAGGTATATACAGCAATACGCTGTACCAGAGGGATATGTAGGTATATACAGCAGTACGCTGTACCAGAGGGATATGTAGGTATATACAGCAGTACACTGTACCAGAGGGATATGTAGGTATATACAGCAATACGCTGAACCAGAGGGATATGTAGGTATATACAGCAGGACACTGTACCAGAGGGATATGTAGGTATATACAGCAGTACACTGTACCAGAGGGATATGTAGGTATATACAGCAGTACGTTGTACCAGAGGGATATGTAGGTATATACAGCAGGACGTTGTACCAGAAGGATATGTAGGTATATACAGCAGGACGTTGTACCAGAGGGATATGTAGGTATATACAGCAGTACGCTGTACCAGAGGGATATGTAGGTATATACAGCAGGACGTTGTACCAGAGGGATATGTAGGTATATACAGCAATACGCTGTACCAGAGGGATATGTAGGTATATACAGCAGGACACTGTACCAGAGGGATATGTAGGTATATACAGCAGTACACTGTACCAGAGGGATATGTAGGTATATACAGCAGGACGTTGTACCAGAGGGATATGTAGGTATATACAGCAGTACGCTGTACCAGAGGGATATGTAGGTATATACAGCAGGACGTTGTACCAGAGGGATATGTAGGTATATACAGCAGTACACTGTACCAGAGGGATATGTAGGTGTATACAGCAGTACGTTGTACCAGAGGGATATGTAGGTATATACAGCAGTACGCTGTACCAGAGGGATATGTAGGTATATACAGCAGTACACTGTACCAGAGGGATATGTAGGTATATACAGCAGAACGCTGTACCAGAGGGATATGTAGGTATATACAGCAGAACGCTGTACCAGAGGGATATGTAGGTATATACAGCAGTACACTGTACCAGAGGGATATGTAGGTATATACAGCAGTACGCTGTACCAGAGGGATATGTAGGTATATACAGCAGTACACTGTACCAGAGGGATATGTAGTATGTAGGTATATACAGCAGTACGCTGTACCAGAGGGATATGTAGGTATATACAGCAGGACGTTGTACCAGAGGGATATGTAGGTATATACAGCAGTACACTGTACCAGAGGGATATGTAGGTATATACAGCAGTACGCTGTACCAGAGGGATATGTAGGTATATACAGCAGTACACTGTACCAGAGGGATATGTAGTATGTAGGTATATACAGCAGTACGCTGTACCAGAGGGATATGTAGGTATATACAGCAGGACGTTGTACCAGAGGGATATGTAGGTATATACAGCAGTACACCGTACCAGAGGGATATGTAGGTGTATACAGCAGTACGTTGTACCAGAGGGATATGTAGGTATATACAGCAGTACGTTGTACCAGAGGGATATGTAGGTATATACAGCAGTACGCTGTACCAGAGGGATATGTAGGTATATACAGCAGTACACTGTACCAGAGGGATATGTAGGTATATACAGCAGTACGCTGTACCAGAGGGATATGTAGGTATATACAGCAGTACACTGTACCAGAGGGATATGTAGCTATATACAGCAGTACACTGTACCAGAGGGATATGTAGGTATATACAGCAGTACACTGTACCAGAGGGATATGTAGGTATATACAGCAGTACGTTGTACCAGAGGGATATGTAGGTATATACAGCAGTACGCTGTACCAGAGGGATATGTAGGTATATACAGCAGTACACTGTACCAGAGGGATATGTAGGTATATACAGCAGTACACTGTACCAGAGGGATATGTAGTATGTAGGTATACACAGCAGTACACTGTACCAGAGGGATATGTAGTATGTAGGTATATACAGCAGTACGCTGTACCAGAGGGATATGTAGGTATATACAGCAGTACGTTGTACCAGAGGGATATGTAGGTATATACAGCAGGACGTTGTACCAGAGGGATATGTAGTATGTAGGTATATACAGCAGTACACTGTACCAGAGGGATATGTAGGTATATACAGCAGTACACTGTACCAGAGGGATATGTAGGTATATACAGCAGTACACTGTACCAGAGGGATATGTAGGTATATACAGCAGTACACTGTACCAGAGGGATATGTAGGTATATACAGCAGTACACTGTACCAGAGGGATATGTAGTTATATACAGCAGTACACTGTACCAGAGGGATATGTAGGTATATACAGCAGTACACTGTCCCAGAGGGATATGTAGTATGTAGGTATATACAGCAGTGCACTGTACCAGAGGGATATGTAGTATGTAGGTATATACAGCAGTACGCTGTACCAGAGGGATATGTAGGTATATACAGCAGTACGTTGTACCAGAGGGATATGTAGGTATATACAGCAGTACACTGTACCAGAGGGATATGTAGTATGTAGGTATATACAGCAGTACACTGTACCAGAGGGATATGTAGGTATATACAGCAGAACGTTGTACCAGAGGGATATGTAGGTATATACAGCAGTACACTGTACCAGAGGGATATGTAGGTATATTCAGCAGTACGCTGTACCAGAGGGATATGTAGGTATATACAGCAGTACGTTGTACCAGAGGGATATGTAGGTATATACAGCAGTACGCTGTACCAGAGGGATATGTAGGTATATACAGCAGTACGCTGTACCAGAGGGATATGTAGGTATATACAGCAGTACGTTGTACCAGAGGGATATGTAGGTATATACAGCAGGACGTTGTACCAGAGGGATATGTAGTATGTAGGTATATACAGCAGTGCACTGTACCAGAGGGATATGTAGGTATATTCAGTAGTACGCTGTACCAGAGGGATATGTAGGTATATACAGCAGTACGTTGTACCAGAGGGATATGTAGGTATATACAGCAGTACGCTGTACCAGAGGGATATGTAGGTATATACAGCAGTACGCTGTACCAGAGGGATATGTAGGTATATACAGCAGTACACTGTACCAGAGGGATATGTAGGTATATACAGCAGTACACTGTACCAGAGGGATATGTAGGTATATACAGCAGTACACTGTACCAGAGGGATATGTAGGTATATACAGCAGTACACTGTACCAGAGGGATATGTAGGTATATACAGCAGTACACTGTACCAGAGGGATATGTAGTATGTAGGTATATACAGCAGTACACTGTACCAGAGGGATATGTAGTATGTAGGTATATACAGCAGTACGCTGTACCAGAGGGATATGTAGGTATATACAGCAGTACGTTGTACCAGAGGGATATGTAGGTATATACAGCAGTACACTGTACCAGAGGGATATGTAGTATGTAGGTATATACAGCAGTACACTGTACCAGAGGGATATGTAGGTATATACAGCAGAACGTTGTACCAGAGGGATATGTAGGTATATACAGCAGTACACTGTACCAGAGGGATATGTAGGTATATTCAGCAGTACGCTGTACCAGAGGGATATGTAGGTATATACAGCAGTACGTTGTACCAGAGGGATATGTAGGTATATACAGCAGTACGCTGTACCAGAGGGATATGTAGGTATATACAGCAGTACGCTGTACCAGAGGGATACGTAGGTATATACAGCAGTACGTTGTACCAGAGGGATATGTAGGTATATACAGCAGGACGTTGTACCAGAGGGATATGTAGTATGTAGGTATATACAGCAGTACACTGTACCAGAGGGATATGTAGGTATATACAGCAGTACGCTGTACCAGAGGGATATGTAGGTATATACAGCAGTACACTGTACCAGAGGGATATGTAGTATGTAGGTATATAAAGCAGTACGCTGTACCAGAGGGATATGTAGTATGTAGGTATATACAGCAGTACACTGTACCAGAGGGATATGTAGGTATATACAGCAGAACGTTGTACCAGAGGGATATGTAGGTATATACAGCAGTACGCTGTACCAGAGGGATATGTAGGTATATACAGCAGTACGTTGTACCAGAGGGATATGTAGGTATATACAGCAGTACGCTGTACCAGAGGGATATGTAGGTATATACAGCAGAACGTTGTACCAGAGGGATATGTAGGTATATACAGCAGTACACTGTACCAGAGGGATATGTAGGTATATTCAGCAGTACGCTGTACCAGAGGGATATGTAGGTATATACAGCAGTACGCTGTACCAGAGGGATATGTAGGTATATACAGCAGTACGCTGTACCAGAGGGATATGTAGGTACATACAGCAGTACGCTGTACCAGAGGGATATGTAGGTATATACAGCAGTACGCTGTACCAGAGGGAGATGTAGGTATATACAGCAGAACGTTGTACCAGAGGGATATGTAGGTATATACAGCAGTACGCTGTACCAGAGGGATATGTAGGTATATACAGCAGTACGCTGTACCAGAGGGATATGTAGGTATATACAGCAGAACGCTGTACCAGAGGGATATGTAGGTATATACAGCAGTACGCTGTATCAGAGGGATATGTAGGTATATACAGCAGGACACTGTACCAGAGGGATATGTAGGTATATACAGCAGTACGTTGTACCAGAGGGATATGTAGGTATATACAGCAGTACACTGTACCAGAGGGATATGTAGGTATATACAGCAGTACACTGTACCAGAGGGATATGTAGGTATATACAACAGTACACTGTACCAGAGGGATATGTAGGTATATACAGCAGTACACTGTACCAGAGGGATATGTAGGTATATACAGCAGAACGCTGTACCAGAGGGATATGTAGGTATATACAGCAGAACGCTGTACCAGAGGGATATGTAGGTATATACAGCAGTACACTGTACCAGAGGGATATGTAGGTATATACAGCAGTACGCTGTACCAGAGGGATATGTAGGTATATACAGCAGTACACTGTACCAGAGGGATATGTAGTATGTAGGTATATACAGTAGTACGCTGTACCAGAGGGATATGTAGGTATATACAGCAGGACGTTGTACCAGAGGGATATGTAGGTATATACAGCAGTACACTGTACCAGAGGGATATGTAGGTATATACAGCAGTACGCTGTACCAGAGGGATATGTAGGTATATACAGCAGTACACTGTACCAGAGGGATATGTAGTATGTAGGTATATACAGCAGTACGCTGTACCAGAGGGATATGTAGGTATATACAGCAGGACGTTGTACCAGAGGGATATGTAGGTATATACAGCAGTACACTGTACCAGAGGGATATGTAGGTGTATACAGCAGTACGTTGTACCAGAGGGATATGTAGGTATATACAGCAGTACGTTGTACCAGAGGGATATGTAGGTATATACAGCAGTACGCTGTACCAGAGGGATATGTAGGTATATACAGCAGTACGCTGTACCAGAGGGATATGTAGGTATATACAGCAGTACACTGTACCAGAGGGATATGTAGGTATATACAGCAGTACACTGTACCAGAGGGATATGTAGTATGTAGGTATATACAGCAGTACACTGTACCAGAGGGATATGTAGTATGTAGGTATATACAGCAGTACGCTGTACCAGAGGGATATGTAGGTATATACAGCAGTACGTTGTACCAGAGGGATATGTAGGTATATACAGCAGTACGCTGTACCAGAGGGATATGTAGGTATATACAGCAGTACGTTGTACCAGAGGGATATGTAGGTATATACAGCAGGACGTTGTACCAGAGGGATATGTAGTATGTAGGTATATACAGCAGTACACTGTACCAGAGGGATATGTAGGTATATACAGCAGTACACTGTACCAGAGGGATATGTAGGTATATACAGCAGTACACTGTACCAGTGGGATATGTAGGTATATACAGCAGTACACTGTACCAGAGGGATATGTAGGTGTATACAGCAGTACACTGTACCAGAGGGATATGTAGGTATATACAGCAGTACACTGTACCAGAGGGATATGTAGGTATATACAGCAGTACACTGTACCAGAGGGATATGTAGTATGTAGGTATATACAGCAGTACACTGTACCAGAGGGATATGTAGTATGTAGGTATATACAGCAGTACGCTGTACCAGAGGGATATGTAGGTATATACAGCAGTACGTTGTACCAGAGGGATATGTAGGTATATACAGCAGTACACTGTACCAGAGGGATATGTAGTATGTAGGTATATACAGCAGTACACTGTACCAGAGGAATATGTAGGTATATACAGCAGAACGTTGTACCAGAGGGATATGTAGGTATATACAGCAGTACACTGTACCAGAGGGATATGTAGGTATATTCAGCAGTACGCTGTACCAGAGGGATATGTAGGTATATACAGCAGTACGTTGTACCAGAGGGATATGTAGGTATATACAGCAGTACGCTGTACCAGAGGGATATGTAGGTATATACAGCAGTACGCTGTACCAGAGGGATATGTAGGTATATACAGCAGTACGTTGTACCAGAGGGATATGTAGGTATATACAGCAGGACGTTGTACCAGAGGGATATGTAGTATGTAGGTATATACAGCAGTACACTGTACCAGAGGGATATGTAGGTATATTCAGCAGTACGCTGTACCAGAGGGATATGTAGGTATATACAGCAGTACGTTGTACCAGAGGGATATGTAGGTATATACAGCAGTACGCTGTACCAGAGGGATATGTAGGTATATACAGCAGTACACTGTACCAGAGGGATATGTAGGTATATACAGCAGTACGCTGTACCAGAGGGGTATGTAGGTATATACAGCAGTACACTGTACCAGAGGGATATGTAGGTATATACAGCATTACGCTGTACCAGAGGGATATGTAGGTATATACAGCAGTACACTGTACCAGAGGGATATGTAGGTATATACAGCAGTACACTGTACCAGAGGGATATGTAGGTATATACAGCAGTACACTGTACCAGAGGGATATGTAGGTATATACAACAGTACACTGTACCAGAGGGATATGTAGGTATATACAGCAGTACGTTGTACCAGAGGGATATGTAGGTATATACAGCAGGACGTTGTACCAGAGGGATATGTAGGTATATACAGCAGTACGCTGTACCAGAGGGATATGTAGGTATATACAGCAGTACACTGTACCAGAGGAATATGTAGGTATATACAGCAGTACACTGTACCAGAGGGATATGTAGGTATATACAGCAGTACACTGTACCAGAGGGATATGTAGGTATATACAGCAGTACACTGTACCAGAGGGATATGTAGGTATATACAGCAGTACGCTGTACCAGAGGGATATGTAGGTATATACAGCAGTACGCTGTACCAGAGGGATATGTAGGTATATACAGCAGTACACTGTACCAGAGGGATATGTAGGTATATACAGCAGGACACTGTACCAGAGGGATATGTAGGTATATACAGCAGGACACTGTACCAGAGGGATATGTAGGTATATACAGCAGTACACTGTACCAGAGGGATATGTAGGTATATACAGCAGTACGTTGTACCAGAGGGATATGTAGGTATATACAGCAGAACGCTGTACCAGAGGGATATGTAGGTATATACAGCAGTACGCTGTACCAGAGGGATATGTAGGTATATACAGCAGTACGCTGTACCAGAGGGATATGTAGGTATATACAGCAGTACGCTGTACCTGATGTCGGTGGGAGTTGAGCGATGAAAAGATTGGGCTTCTAATATTGCCTTATTTATCGTAACCGCTACCGTCCAAATCAGCGACCTATTGCTTTTGCCGCAGACAAACATACAGCGCAACATTGGCCAAAGCATGACTGGAATTAAACCAACAACTGTCACAATGAACCGATTCCGGATCTATTGATGTTGGGACAAAGCAGCCAAAACATTAATTTCAGTTCAGATTTAAAGCTCAGCTTCATAGTTTCATCCAATGGTATACGAGTACAGGGGCACAGCCAGACCTTCGGCAAGGGAGGGGGCATGGCATCCCCAGAGGGCCCCTCGGCCAAAGCCCCCCCCCCCAAAAAAAAAAACGCGAAATAGTATCTCCTCGGATTTAGGCCTCTATATTTTGCAGGGGTCCTATCCTAAATTACCGCAAAAACAAACGTCGGACAGACCCATGTTGAACAGACCCCATGCGTAGATTGACTGATAAGTACGTAGTCTGATACAAAATAATGTGCGGCAACTGACTCCCTTGTGCACGATGTGAAGTATTAACACACGCACCGACGTGGGGTGCGGATATCCGCCCACCTGAGGTTTTCGTAAATATTGTGAAAACGGCGGTGTGTAGCGCCACCAAACTTAGCATAGCTCTTTGGGCATCAATTATCTACATTTTGTGTAATTTTGTATCTCGAGTCATCTCAGGTCAGGCCAACAGGTCATGTAAATGACCAAGCAAGTTTTTGAAAGTTTGTGGCCGAGCCAAAGCCAGTGATTGTCCGAGCGGTTTCAAACTCACAGGACTTAATTAGGCCATAAGTACCTACAGTTCGTTTATTTGGATTTATAATATCGGTGACCTAAGGTCAGATCCAGGGGCGCAGACAGACCTTCGTCAAGGGGGGAGGCCACAGCATCCCGAGGAGCCCCCTCGATCAAAACCACCCCCCGCCCCTCCCCCACCCCAAAACAATGGCGCGAAATGGTATATCATCGGATTTGGGCCACTATATTTTGCCGGTCCCCTAATTAGTCGCAACAAAAAACGTCGGACAGGCCCATGTCGAACAGAACTTATGCGTAGATTGACTGATAAGTTCTTAGTCTGTTCCCAAAAAAAAATTGCGGCAACTGATCCCTGTTGGCACCATGATGTGAAAAGTATTAACACGCGCACCGACTTGGGGGTGGATATCCGTCCTCTGAGGTTTTCGTAAATATTGGAAAACGTCGACACGCAGCACCGCCAAACTTGGCGTAACTCTTTGGGGAACAATCACCCAAATTGTGTTCCATGTTTTATCTCGAGTCATCTCAGGTCAGGTCAACAAGACATGTTAAGTGATCCCACCTCCAAGCAAGTTTTTGAAAGTTTGTGGTCGTGCCAAAGTTTGTGGTCGTGTTTGAAACTCACAGGATTCATTTAGGCCATAGCCCATAAGTACCTACAATTCGTATATATCTAATTTGTAATACCGGTGACCTAAGGTCAATTCGATTTGGTAAACTTCCATTATAAGTAAATGGAGAAAATAAAAATACGTAGAAATCCACAGAAAACGCTCAAATTTGACCAGTTTTCACCAGCTACCTGCACCATTCTTGTGCCAAATGCAAAGATCCAAGTCACATTTTTGTTATGTGACCTCTACGAGGTCATCTCAGGTGACCCAAGAGGTTACGTGTTTTTTTCTTCTCTCTTCCATAACTCTTTGACAAATGAAGGTAGAGTAATGGAGTTATCAACATTGCGTTTCGCTCGTCGGGACACGTTGGGGAACAATCATTGATGTAAAATCTGAACTTGATCTGACCTTGGCCTGAGCACAGGACAGGTAAACTTTCGAATATGACCTAACTAGGTCATGATCATCCGATATACCATTCGATGCGTCCCGACAGAGAAACACAATGGTGAAAACTGTAAGTATCACCTTATCATGCGTATCTAAAAAATTATTCCCTAAAAACAATTTCGCGATTTTGAGAATGTTTCACGTTCGATGGCCTTCCCTGAGCTAGCTATTGACCCGAGATCAAATCTGATGAAGCCTGAGTGACAACAAATTAAATTATCTTTCGTACTGGCGGATCCAGCCTCTCTCCGTAGGGGGCATCTTTTTGTGGCAAAAAGGTACCCCCATTTTTTCCCAGCGGATTTTGGCCGGTCGCCTTATTTTGGCATTCGAGCTAAGAAATAGAGAGCACATACACATGCACATACACATATGACATACACACACACACGACAAACCATGATGGGTCCCTGCAAACATGTATCACATGTATCAGAGGCAGACACGCCGCTCGCTAAAGCCTAAACCCGGCCGTCGATGGCCGAGTAAAAGAGGATGTAGCCGGCCGGGCTCTGCACGGCACTGCTGTTCAGCTGGTGCACCTCTTGGTCGTCGAACTTGTGCCAGCGGCCCGACTGTGCCAGCGGCCCGACCCGACAGCGGCTAAGAAATTCACTTTTCAAATTCACAAAAATTTATTTTGTTTTTCCGAGAAAAAAACAGGTTTTCCTATTTTGGAGGGTTAAAAACACAAGAATTATAATATTCGAGATGGCCATTTTGAAGAGAATATCATTTCTTTTCTTTTGACGTTTTTATTTGCAATTTGCTTCAAAATTATATTTTCTACGATTGTTCAAACATTTATCGTTTTTCCGCCAAAATGGCATGACATGGCGTCATTAAAACGTCATTATTTCCCACAATACTACATCAATTTAATTGGACTTTAAGTGAGAAGGCGTAGAATTGATGCAGCATAAGGTATTGAAAGTTTGATGTTGATATCTATCATAGTTTTCAAGTTATTGAGAAAAAACGGGAGGGGGCTGATTCTGCCCCCCCCCCCCCGCGGGGTGCGGGTTAAGTGTCAGCGGGGCTGCTTGAATTGCATCAGGTGCGCTGTTTTGTCTATCATTGAAAGAAAGGGATACATACAAACTTCAAATTAAATCACTCGAGAGAAAAATACTTCCGTTTTCATGAAGTTTTCTCATAAGATCTCTTTTTCACGTTCAGTGCAGGGAAAGCGCGCGGGGGGGCATACTTGCATTGCATAGCCCTCTCAGATTCCTGTGGAGGAGGGGGATTTGTCCCTGATGCCCCCTGGATCCGCCAGTGCCAGCAATTATCGCCAAGGAGAGCCTCTGCCAGACACTTACCTAATGGAATTCATTTTCCCATTTCCAAATTTGTATAAGCAATTGCGAAAGTTGTGTCATGCTGCGAAGCGGCGCGAAATTTTCCGGTTTTTGACTGTGGATAGCTGGATTTTGACTCAGACTCAGACGCAGACGTATGCTAAAGTGATCCACAACAAGCGTGTGGCAGTTACCACCTCTCGTCGGAAGATAAAAGAAGGTCAAATGATCAGGCGGATGCGCAACAGTCACTCACACATTCATACAGGTCAAGATGAAGCACATCACATACATCACATACGGGCCTGGGAAACGGCTAATAGTCAGTCGGGCGCGGCAGACCGAGCCGACAGGTGTCGCCTTAGGCGGCGAGCAAACGGCGGCACGGGAAGCCCCAGCAGGTCTGGGGGCAACGAGTTGTACAATGTACAGTGACGGACCGCGACAGCTGAAGCGCCTATTCCCCATCTCAGTGCGCGACCAGGGCACAAACAGGTCGCAGTCCTGGCGAGTGTTTTTTTGGTTTGGTTAGGATAAGGCCGCTTCGGTCTACTTGGACCATTGCGCAGCCATGTGATGAAGGAGAAGGGGTAAAGTGGGTAAAAATGGACGCCGACCGGGCAACCGCCCATGGACAGGCCCTTCCCCCACAGCGCGAAGCTGCGAGGAGAGCCCACGCCATGCAGACGGCCACCACTCCCGGGGGGCAGCTCGAGGCCACAACATGCCCGGTGGCCAGCGACCACCAGACCCGGGGTAACGTGGGCGTGAAAAAGGATGGAGGACCGACAGTCGGGAGGATCAAAAGGGATCTGCTGGCGAGTGGTCCTGCCCGACACTTCCCGCACCTCGCGCATCTCAGCCACAGTGGCGAGACCCGCGGCCAGCTCCTCAGGCTCGCCGAGACGGCGCACTTTGTGTGTTAAACACAAAGTACAAGACCAGGTTCTCCGCGCCGAGCCAACCCAGCTTCTCAAGCAGGTCCGATACATGATCAAACTTTTTGCGGCCGAAACTCACTTTTGCCCCATAGTTAATATATTTGGTTTTATTCGAGACAGGTTCTTCCGTGAACCGTTACCATATATGGTGATGCAGTATCGGGCCTGCGAGAGAACCAGAGCGTTGACCAGCACAGAGATGACGGACGATGGCAGGCGGCTCCTAAGATGTGATAGACCACTGAGAATGCCAAAACAGCGTCTAGTGACGAAGGTTACATGGGCGTCCCAGTTCAAAGTGCGATCAAAGGTGATGTCGAGATTATTAGCTTCCGAAATAGGTACGAGAGTGTGATCGCGAAATTTTACCGTGAAGTTCGGGGCATTGCGCAAATTTTGAGCGCTTCCCAACAGCATCAGTTGAGTTTTCTCAGTGTTGATTTTTAAGCCGTTTCTACGACATGTCTAGAGAAGCAAGCGCACGTTCCATCCTACTCACGACGTTATTGAGCTGACTTTTTGCCACTGACTAAAATGTGTGTATCATCGGCATACTGTACTACTACTGCGTCCTCGGCGAACAAGCTGAGGTCGTTGGCGAAGACGCAGTAGAGCAGAGGGCCGAGGGCAGAACCCTGAAAAACCCCGATGCTGTTGGGAAGCGGAGCTGAAATTTGTGTGTTGCCCAGAGCGTCAGTGAAGCTCACGCTCTGAGTGTGATTCCGAAGATAAGCAGAAAACCAAGTAATATCAATTCCGTAAAGCTGCAATTTTGTCAATAATTTAGCGTGGTCTATCACATCAAAACACTTGCTCAAATCCAGCAGGCAGAGGAGGGACAGCTCTCCACGGTCGTTAGCGGAAAGGATATGATCGGAAATGGATATCAGGGCGGTTTCCGTCGAGTGACGGGGACGAAAACCGTGCTGAGTTGAGGAAAGAAGGTGGTTTTGGGAGAGGTAATTGTTGAGCTGTTGATGGACGGCCCGCTCTACAATTTTGGAGATCACTGGAACTATGGAAATTAGCCGGAAGTTGGATGGATTAGAAGGATCACCGGCTTTATGGATTGGGTAAACGAGGGAGTGTTTCCAGGATTGAGGAACATCCGAGAGAGAGATGCTGGAATTGACCAAATGCAGGAACACCGTGCCAATCGCGTCAAAAGACATGCGGACCATGCTGACACAGACGCCGTCCTCACCGCGGGCGGCTGACCCGCTCATACCGAGTTCTACCGCCCGCAGCTAGGACAGAGTCAGGGGCGACAGCGTGAGCGAGCAGGCACCGACACGCGGCAGTCTGCAGGACAGGTCCGGGGTCTCCCCCAAGTCCCGCACCTCACCGGCAACGCGTGGGTCTACGTTGACGAAAAACCGGTTCAACTGATCAGGCGCAGCACCAGGCAGTTTGCGATCGGCAGTTTGCGATCGGCCCTCCCGCTCCCAACGGCTGGCCGTATAACCTTCCACATCGCACCGCGTCCCTCCTCGTGAATACGCCGCCGAATGTCATCACAGGTGTCACGCCTAATTGCATATCGTGCGGCACGGTTCAGTTGTTTATACTCGGCCCAACTGTGGCCAAGTGAGGCGAGCGCCGCGCGCCGACGAGACATGATGGTTCTGGTATGATCACTGACCACAGGGGCACGCACGTTTCTTATCCGCATGGTCCGCACGGGGCATGTGAGTCAACTATGGGTACAAATGTATCGATGAAACGGTCCCATTTAAGAGTGACCGTGGGCGAATCTAGCACCACAGTCCAGTCAGCACATACTAAGTCGTAGTGGAAGTCAATGATGGAAACACGGCGCAGACAATGCGTACGAACAGTTCGCCGCGGTTGGCGTGGGCGAGGCACGTCTATGCGAGCACGAACAAACCTATGCGGGCTAAAATGACAGAAAACAGTGGCGCATCGCTTTACAAGATTACGACAGTTGGATATAAAAACATCTAGTAATGAACCGGAAACATAGGTTGGTGATTTGACGAACTGAGTTAGCGAAAAGACTGATAAAAACGGTCGCGCTCCTTGTTCTTCAATGTCGACACGCTAGCATATTATCGAATGGACAAGCCTGCCTTTTCCTGGTCTGATGCGGCCGGCTTGGTTGGTGGGAGTTGGCCCCACTGTGGTGGTGAGATCGGTTCGTTTGGCTTGGGTTTCGGAAGTTTCCCGTCCAGCCTGTGGATCAGGCGTCATATGTCGGCGTCCGGTTTCATGGACTGGAGTTTCTCCCTGCCTCCTGGTAGGCCCGGACGTCCTCGGCGCTGTGATCCGGGCAGGTTACCACGTCGACCGCTCGGTCCCTGGCTCAAACCAGCCCCCACCAGTAACAGTTGGCAGCACTCGGGCGTTTGGGCGTTAAAAACCTAATACACCATAGGGTTCCCATGTTAAATCGATGATTTTCAGACGAAACTGGCTTGTAATGTATGGTACATATTTTAAATCCGACTTCTGGAAATCCGACTTCTACAAGCCTTAGCTACAACGTTTTTATTTATCATTTTTCGATATTCTGGGCGTAAAGAATGGGCTTGGGGGTTAAACAACGTCGGAACGACCGCAGACCGCTTCCAAATGCTACTACAGTACTCAAATATACACTACTTCGACTACTACTTTGTAGTATAATTTAATATGACCGCTTCCATATGCTACTACATGTACTGCAAATACACTACTTTGACTACTACTTCGTATATTTGCAGGCGTTTAATTCAATAAATAAAGATATAATCTATGGAAATACAAGTTATTGATAGCAAACAATACCTTTAATGTATAATAGACAAAACAATTACGATACAAATTATATTTGGTCTAATTCAATTGGGCGTTACATTCCTTACTGTTCTACCCGTTGTGACAGAGTGTGTGTGTGTGTGTGTGTGTGTGTGTGTGTGTGTGTGTGTGTGTGTGTGTGTGTGTGTGTGTGTGTGTGTGCGTGTGCGTGTGCGTGTGCGTGTGCGTGTGCGTGTGCGTGTGCGTGTGCGTGTGCGTGTGTGTGTGTGTGTGTGTGTGTGTGTGTGTGTGTGTGTGTGTGTGTGTGTGTTTCAACTTAGTGGCTTGGTTTAGTGAGTGCGTGCGGCACTCGTTTGGGAGGCTTGGTACGATCTGTCGGACATCGGTTCGGCCCTCTTGTGCGAGCGGTGCACGGTAGCAGTGAGCAGATTATCAATGGCCACCATGCTTGCAGTATACAGTGTCTCCGTTCACCGTGACCTGCTGCGGCTGGTCGTTCTGCTCACTGTCGGCAATGACCTGGTGCTGGCCGCCACGCCTGCGGCTCCACCGCCACCGTCGCTGCCGACATCGGCCCGGTACCAACGGTCGTCGCTCGCTGGTACGCGTGACCTTGAGCCTGGCCCTGACCCGGCGCCAGCTGGCTGCGTCCCGGGCGCTGGGTCGACCGTGCCCTGCGGCCAATCAGCTGAGCCCGGCGGCCGGCTGCACCGGACGAGGCGCGGCAGGCGCGCGCCCGGGGCCCGGCGCCGGGGGAGCAGAGGCGGCCGCTCCCGGGACGAGCGATCTGCAGCAGGGACCGGCGCTACACTCACGGTGGGGCTCCTCAACGTCCAGTCCCTGAAGCCCAAACTAAAAACTGGACTAAGGCCTAGGCCATAGTCCAGGAAGCCCGAAGAGTAATACAAATCTGCCAGTGCGACAGCAACAAAACCAACCTCTGCAGCCCCTTCTCCCGAATAGAGCTCAAAAAGGCGATCAACAAGCTGAACCTGGGTACCACCCCTGGTCCAGACGAAGTCTGCAATGAGATGCGCCGACAACTGGGACATAAGGCGGAGACAGACATATTCCACCTCATGAACAGGACGCGGAAAGAGGAGCGATGCTTGGTGAGCATGCTGCGCCGAAGATCAGCACCGGCGATTCATAGACGGCGAAGTCGCCATCGCGTTCGTCGTCTCGCCACAGGAATCTGAGACTGGGTCGGTCTCGGTGATCCATGTTGATCTGGCTGAATATAGCAACCACGTCTGACGTCAGAGCCACACGCTTATCACGCCAGCGGCACAGCACACCGATCAGCGAGTTCATATTTTGCGGCCCCTGCATCATTGAATCGTTGAGGCTCATTCCATGACTTCGTGCAGCTGCATCCAGAACCAGACGCACTCGGTCTGGCTTGTTCGGGTTGGTCACAGCCATCAACAGCAGATATCACGTGTCTTTCGGTTCGTGTGAGGCTTCCTCAGCCGTCAGCTTGCGAAAATGACCATCAGAGATCATTTTAGCCATCCTTGATTTGGTCACCTGACACAGGCTTGGATTCTCTCTCCGCAGCAGCGGAGCCACCCAACGCGTGCCGTCGTGGTACACCACACTGTTGAGGATAGTCCCCGATGTTCTATCCTCCGGGCTGAACGGTGTTTCAAACTGATATTTACAGCCGAACCGTTCCGTGCTCCACGGATCTTCTTCTGTGTGTAGGAAGTTCACTTCCGGCGAGTGTTTCACGGTGTCGTTTAGTAAAATCAACCTTCCTGTCACGGTCCAACCGAGAAGCGTTCGCTGCAGAAGTGGTCCGTTTTTGTTTGTTTTTCGTAATTCACGCGCGGCGATGAGATCTGCTTGATCCAGGCCGATTAGAATCTTCGGAGCCTCGTCCAGCTCCGGCAGATGCAGCTCTTGAATTTCCTAATACAACGTCTTTAGCTGTTTGTTAGTGACCGCTGGAAGTGTCAGGTTCAAGTCGCGCACACAAGTTGCGTTTTTCAGTTTAAATGTTCTGCCATTTTCGGGAATTTCGACTTGCAGCCCGACGGTTACTGTTTCCATCGTCTTGATTCCCACGACAGTTGTGATGTCCATAGAACTTTTCGGTCCAGACAGCTGAAGCTCGTCAGCTAGTGACCTGTCCATCAGCGCCATAGAGCTTCCTTCGTCTAGGAAGGCTCGACACCGGCGTTTCCCCTTCGGCGTCGCCACATTTATCACGCACGTCTGCATCATGATGCAGATTGCAGGACGCTGCGGTGCCATGGGTCGCACCGATTACTTCAGCGGATGTCATCGCGCCATGCAGCATTCTGTGATGGAACTCACGGCATCCGTCCAGGCCACAGGGTCGTTTTATGTGGCACGAGGCGGCCGAGTGTGCCGTGGAGAGACATCGCAGACAGGCATGACGTTCTGTGACCCAGCGATGACGCGCGTTCGCACCTATCGCACCTACCACTGTGACGTGTGTGCTGGTGTGTATGCACGCGTGAAAGTATGTGTTACGAGTGTGCATGGCTGTGTGTATGCATGCGGGTATGTGTCAACGACTGTGCGTGTTGAAGTGTTTGTCACGAGTTTTATAACATCGCCATTCGCCACTCATACCCATTGTTTCTAGCTCACCTGACGTGCAAATGTGAAAATCATCATGTGGATCTTTTGCGAAATAAATCTGAATCTGAATCTATCGCATTGAATCTGTCACGACGTTGAATGTAGAGCGGCTGATCACAGAAGTAGCACTTCAACTGTTCTGTACTTGCGCAGGTCGTCTGACCAGGGGGCTATCGTCCCGGGCTTCCCTATGTGCGGATCGCCCGGTGGTTTAACATTAGGCGTGACGTCACTGGATACCTGGCCGGCGGCGGCTCGGCGCTCGGCCCCGTCGTCGCAGTAGTTGCGATTTCGAACGTGCGCGGACGGGTGGTATCTGGGATTCTGGAAACGTGTGGTTGTTGTTTTGGTCTATCTGATATAAATCATGGTTTTCGTCAATAATCATTGCAATCAAGGTCGTATATAGGTTACAATATATAGCGATAATAGCGATAAGCGCGATAAGCGCAATAATAGCGATAAGCCCGCTAACTGACGGTTTTATGGTTCCCACACTGGGTGGAACTAACATTGAAAGACATAGAGTCCACTGACTGACCATCAGAAACTTTCTCTGGCCCACTGAAGACCTAATCTGACCTTCATAGAAACTATTTGGCCTCTATTATAGTAGGATCTCTCTGACCTCAGAACGTCTCTCTGTCCTCTGGCCTGAAAGGACCCTCCGTAGGCCTGAGAGGATCCTCCGTCGGGCTGACAGGATCCTCCGTCGGCCTGAGAGGGCTCTCCGTCGGCCTGAATAGGCCGTCGTCGACCTGAGGTTCCTCCATCGGCCTGAAAGGACCATCCGTCGGCTTGAGAAGATCATCTGTCGGCCTGAGAGGGCCCTCCGTCGGCCTGAGAGGGCCCTCTGTCGACCTGATAGGACCCTCCGTCAGCCTGAGAGGCCCTCCGTCGGCCTCAGAGGTCTCTCCATCGGCCTGAGAGGGTCCTCCGTATGCCTGAGATGGTCTCTGTCGGCCTGAGAGGGTCCTCCGTCGGTCTGAGAAGGTCCTCCGTCGGCCTGAGAGGGTCTTCAGTTGACCTGAGATGATTCTCTGTCGGCCTGAAAGGGCCCTCTGTCGGCCTAAAAGGGCCCTCTGTCGGCCTTAGAGGATTCTTCGTCGGCCCTCCGTCAACCTGAGAGGATTCTCCGTCGGCTTGAGAGAGTCAATGGGGAGTCATAGCCCGCTACAGGCCCCGATGTCCCCCTTTAGGGTCTTGCCCCCACCCACCTGTGACCACCCCTAACATCCGCAACTACATTTCAAAATATTCGCACCACGTCGGGCCGGAGCCACTGCGGCGGCGGCCGAGTCGGGAACGACAGGTATCCAGTGACGTCACGCTAGTGCTGAGGAAATGGTACACTAAAATGCCCAGCCGGTTCTACCTTACTTATACGGCCTTGGTCTGACGAGGGCGGGACGTCATCCTCTCCTTACCCGTTCGCTTTGGATTTCGACTCTCCCTAGCGAGCGGGTGATAGCTGCAGCGCCACTACAAAATCCTTTATCCTTGATATGTGCTTTCAGGAAAGCTGCAAATAGATCGCAGGTGAGCGTGCCCCCTTCCACCTTACTGCGGCCATAACTTCCCCATTCGTGCCGGCTGTCTCGGGGTAGCTTGCTCGTCAAGGCTTGCATCGCCTGCAGGCTATTCAATTCGTGGGACTGACCCAAATGTCTAATGATGGCTATCGCGATGGATACGTCGGTCGAAAACCGTTCTAGCGCTACGATATCACTGTCATTCAGCGGCGGACTATCCATCAGTATTCTCGCAGTAAGGTTAACAATGATCTGAGGATCGCCGAATCGTTCCACGAGTATTGTCCAAACGTCATGAAAGGTACCCCCGGTAAGAAGAGCTCCGTAAACCACTTCGAATGCGTCTCTTAACCCGCGCGGCGCTGGGGGGGGGGGGGGGGGGTAAATTTTACCCCCCCCCCCCTCCCGGATATTCTCCATAACTTGACAACTATGACAGATATCGAAGTGAAACTTACGGTAGCTTATGGTGCATCAATTCTAAGTCTTCTGCCATTAAAAAAAAATCGTGCAATTTTTGGCAGATAATGACGTTTTAGTGACGTCATGCCATGTCATTTTTGGTGAAAATTTTTAATGTTTGAAAAATCGTAGAAAATAGCGTGTTGATGCAAATCGCAAATAAAAGGCGTCAAAATAAAGGAAGTAACATTGTCTTTAAAATGGCTATCTCGGATTTTCTAATTTTTTGGTTTTGACCCAAAAAATGAAGAAGAAAAAATTTGGGGAAGAATTTCCACAAAGGTCTTTTTTAAAGATTTTCAAAAAACCGGAAGATGTATTAGATAACCGAGTATCAACGATGCTCAAACCAAATTTGAAAGCAATATCTTTATTTTTGACTGACTTATAGCTCTTCAAGTATAAGTAACTCATGACGCCATTTTTTTAAATTGCGTTTTCTGGCTTTTACTGACCAGATACAGACAAATAAATGCCACCACTGTATTTCTAAGACAAAACTAGTCTACAAACATGCAATGGTTATTTAGATTTTAAAAATTCAAATTTTGTCCTTATTGTGACCTGACTTTGGCCTGAGTGCCATTATATGGGGTCAGGCTGTAAAAATGGCTGCTTCTATCGAATTATACGTGTAAAATAACCCATAAAACATGTGTCGCATGGCTTTCGTAGACCTGTGACCTTTTGTGACCTGACCTTGACCTTGACCTTTGCTTACAATTTCACTTTTACTTATGCGGTAAATGCATTATACATTCTGGAGCACTTTGTGAGATAATAGTTGCAATATAAGGCTTTGGATGGAAAGTATAGCCCAAAAACTCAAATACTTACATTTTACATTTGACCTGACCGTGACCTGACATGTGACCTTATTTTAAGAATTTCGAGTATGCACTCGATTCTTCTCTTTGAGAGCATGCGATCGCCGCATTGCGCGTCTCGCTGCGGTTATTGGTTCGGAAGATACGAGGGGGGGGGGTAAAATTTACCCCCCCCCCCCCAGCGCCGCGCGTTCGGCTGGAGACCACAGCGCCGCGCGGGTTAACCCGCGCACTGCAGGGGCTTTGCGCCGAACACGAACTGCAGGGGGGTTGATTTCCGCCCCCCGTGAGATCTAAAAAACTGCGCTACGTAGCGATAACCGGGAAACGTCATTTGATAGCTTGATACACGTTCTATCGAAAGTATTTCAGTATTGTTTTAGGTCAGGCCAAAATTGAAGTCACCAGAGGTCATCAAAGGTCAAATGTTCCAGTTTTTTCCTGTTTTAGGACATTGCTCCAGATATTTCCATATATCTCGGAAACTATGCTAGTTAGAAACAAACGGAAAAAGGCAACGCCAGCCAGTGAAATTTTCAATCGACAAAGTGTCCTCAAAATTGATCCAGCATCATCAGTGATCTGCTTACTTTCCAAAAGAAACACAAAACGTTCCTCCCATTCAGACTACGAATCCAAATCGGGATTAAATGGCTCGATCTCACCCATCTTGTAGACTTAATGCAGCGTTGTCAGCACCAGTTACTGTCCAGAATCCATCTTTACCATGCGAGTCGTCCTCGTCGCCAGTGTCAGGGAACACCAGGGCCTATTTTAAGGGAAAACCACTGGGGGGGGGGGGGGGGGGCAAAACATTTTTGTGGCATCTTTTTGTGGCAAAAAGGTACCCCGATTTTTTTCCTCCGCGGATTTTGGCCGGTCACCTTATTTTAGTATTCAAGCTTAAGAAATCCCTTTTCGAATTCACAAAAAAAGTGGACATTTTTCCGAGAAAAACAATTGGGGGGGTCAACAGACAAAAAAAAATCACAAATCCGAGATAGCTATTTCAAAGGAATGTCATTTCCTTTCTATTGACGTTTTTTTATTTGCGATTTGCTTTGAAACTCTATTTTTTACAATTTGTCAAACATTTATTTTTCACTCAAAATGGCATGACATGCCGTCATTAAAACGTTATTATCTCCCAAAATACTACATTAATTTCATTGAAATTTAGTGAGAAGACTTTTTAGTGAGAGAGAATTGATGCAGTATAAGGTATTGACAGTTTCACGTTGATATCCATCCCAGTTTTAGAGTTTTCGAGAAAATACGAGAGGGGGCAGAATCTGCCCCCCCCCCCCCCAGCAGTGCGCGTGTCGCCGGGGCTGCTTCAATTGCATCAGGTGCGCTGTTTTGTCTATCATTTAACCCGCGAGTCACTGGGGAAGGCTTTTTTTAGCCCCCCCCCCCCCTTAGGAATATCAGGAATATCTCAATAACTAATCCAGATATCGATGGCAAAATTTCAGTACCTTTCCGGGCATCATTTTTACACCTTTTAAGAAAAAAATGATAAAAAAATCGTCAGAAATTTTTCGAGATATAGTGAATTTAGTAACGTCACTAAACACGATTTTGACACCAAAATCGGATAAACTTTGCCAAGCCGTACAAAAGCTGTATTCGAAGCAAAATGCAATCCAAAAACCATAAAAGGTAGAAAATTGCAAGGGCTATAAACCAGCTATCTCGAAATTTCACAAATTTTGGTTTTTGACCCCAAAAATTTCCCAAAAACGTTTTTTGAAAAAATGCCCACAAAATCAAATTTTTCAAAGATATTGAAAAAACGGAATATATGTCAGATAACAACATATGGGCAACTACCATACAAAATTTCAAAATTATATCATCTTTTTTGACTGTCATGGCACGATGGGTAAATCATGACGTCATATTTTGAAATTGCGTTTTTTGGCTTTTATTGACCGGATACAGACAAATAAATGCCAGCACTGTTTGTTTTAGATAAAACTGATATAGAAACATGTTTTTTTCATTTCGATTTATCAATTTCAAATTTTGACCTTCCGTGACCTGAACTTGACCTGAACTTGACACTATCTTCACGTAAATGAAGTCAGGTGATAAAATGACTACCACTATCGAATTCTACGCGTAAAAGCATCCATAAAACATGTGCTGCATGACTTTCGTATATATTTTGTGTGTAGTGACCTTTTGTGACCTGACCTTGACCTTGATCTTTTCCAACAATCTCACTTTAGCTCATGTGGGATATGTATCATACTTTTGACAACACTTTGGGTGATTATAGGCACAATCGAAGGCCATGGATGGCAAGTATTGTCCATAAACTCAAATACCTCGATTTTGACGTTTGACTTGACCGTGACCTGACATGTGACCTTAATTTGACATTTTTAAGTTTGCGTTAGGCTTATCTCATTGAGCGCTTTCGAATGCCGCCTTGTGCGTCCAGCTGCAATCATTGATTCTGAAGATACCAGGGGGGGGGGGGGCTAAAAAAAACACAGAGTCGTGTTACAGAATATACCCCAGTGACTGCCGGGTTAAAGCAATGGATACATAAAAACTTCAAATTCAATCACTTGAGAGAAGAAAAACTTCTTATTCATTAATTTTTCTCCTAAGATCATTGTTTTTCACGTTCAGTGCAGGGAACGCGCAGGGTGGGTGGGCATACTTGTATTGCATCCCCCCCCCATATTCCTGTGTGTGGGGGGGGGGGCATTCATTTGCCCCTCATGTCCGCCCATGGATCCGCCAGTGGGGGATCCAGGGGGTTTTTGTTGTTGTTGGAAATAGCGGAAAACAACGCCATTTCGCTCCGCCATTTGTGTTGCAACTGCTATCAATCCCTATCAATTGCTCAAATACTTTTAATTGGTTTATCTCGGGTCTCCTCAGGTCACGTCACTTGTCAAGTCTAGTGATCCCACCTCCATAAATGTAAGGTCGTGCCGCAGCCACATTGTTTGACTGATCAGTTAGATACTCACATGATTCAATCAAGTCATAAACACCTACAATTCTGCTATTTCGGATGATTTTACAACGGTGCCCTACCAGGAATTGCGTGTGGATAGCACGTGGGCCCACTCCGGCCGCATGAGGGCCTCATGCGGCCATAGTGGGCACACATGCTACCCACACGCAATTCCTGGTTGGGTGACCTAGGGCGAAGTCTATTTTGTGACCTCCCAATTATAAGTAATTGGGGAAACATGAAAATGCATATAAATCCAAAGGAAATGGCTAAATTTGTCCAATTTTCACCAGAGTCCCGCATCTTTTGCAAAATACAAAGATCCAGTGGCGGATCTACGGTTGGGTAAAATGGGCAATTGCCCCCCCCCCCAAACCGCCTGAAATCGGCGCAAGATTGACACATTTCCTGATATATAGAAGAAAATATAAGCAACCTTTACTAAGGAAAGTTAGCTTTAACCCTCGCCCGGGTAGGGCAAAATCACTACGTGTTCGGGTAAGGGGTTGGTACGACCCCCCCCCCCCTTTAGCGTTTCGCCCCTAATTGAGCTAACGCTTCGATTAAAAAAAAACGAGCGTGTTGCTTGTGACGAGAGGAAGCCGCTGATATCCGATTTTAAAGTTTTGGGGCATTAGGTGACCTCTGAGGTCATGTCAATGACCCAAAATCATACAAATTATAAATGCGTATAATTTGAATTGTATCGAGCTAGAATCGTGAATGAGCTATCATAATGCTTAATGGGTGCCAAATTTGAAATCAGCATCATAAAATGTCCTAGAAACTGCCAAATTCCAAAAAGGTCAGGTCAGGTCATCTGAGGTCAGTGACCTC
Organism: Chirona hameri; assembly: GCA_036785665.1. NCBI lineage: Eukaryota > Metazoa > Arthropoda > Thecostraca > Balanomorpha > Balanidae > Chirona > Chirona hameri. The sequence continues at coordinate 47,508 of JAXIVJ010006269.1, forward strand.
GGTTGACCTGTGGAAGCCCATGATCCCAGTGTAACATATCATTATGTAAAATGGATCCCAAATTTGAAATCAGCGTTACAAACTGTCCTAGAAACCGCCAGAAGCCAAAAAAAAGTAATCTGCGGTCATCGGATGTCAATGACCTCGGTTGACCTTTGAAATGGTCAATCGAGGTCACAATCGCAGTGGAAACCACAACTGTCACCTGGAAACACCTGTGCATATGTTCCTGAACAACAAATACTGAACAACAAACTGTACAAGTTACAAGCATCGATACTACGGTACGCCAGTTGCGCAAGACATGACCTTGAGAAAAAGGTCATAGGTTACTGGTGATGTGGGTTAGAACATCACAATTAGAGTATGTGTCAAATTGTTCAAAAGTAGGAAACTGAAAGTTGCATCGTAATAGGTTGGAAACTACGCAAGTTATTTCTGAAAAACCGAAGGGGTGGGTGGCATCCACCTGGTGTAACCCCCCCCCCCCCTACCCGGGCGAGGGTTAAATCAGCAGACAAAAGCAGACAGCAGACATAAGCTAGACAAATCCGATGCGTTTTCAGAATTGTGTGAGACTTTTTGTATTCCCTCCTCCCCCAAACCACCCGTTCTGGATCCGCCAATGCAAAGATCCATTTGGTATACGTATCCTGCGACCTCCACAAGGTAAAATATATTCACCCTGAGGTCATTCCGCAGTCATTTTTCTTCCATAACTTTTGTTTTACTGAACCAGTAAGGCGCCGTAGTTGGCGATGAGCGAGCGAACGCGAAGGAAATGTATGGTGAATTCCAACTCGATCAGGGTTTAGTTTCTGAGATACAAATACGTGATGCACACATGCGCACGTGCAGAAGCACCCTCACCCCTTACTTGTGGGAAAGTGGCGGCTGAGAGATCTCTAGCCACACACCAAATTTGAACACAATCGGCTCAGCAGTTGCCCCCACCCACTCAAAATTGTGTGGCGACGTTCCTGATCCAACAACCCCAGATCTCCCCCACTCTGCCGCTAATGAGCAATTGTTCAAAGGATATTGCATTAGAGATATTCCGGAAATAATTTAAAGATACTTATTTTGGCTGGGAAATACTAAAACTTAAAAATATTATGAAATTTGCAATGGATTTGTATACATTTATCACCAGGTAAGCATATTTTATTTTAATTGAATCAAGCGAAAAATGACATGGAAATACTGAAATCAGGGTGGGCAACATTTCTTGACTGGGGGGCAAAACGGCTCACTGGGGGGGGGGGGGCGTTTGCCCCCCAGTTAAAATAGGCCCTGGGGAACACAGACGTGTCTCGTGTGCCGGTTTATTCTGGAATGGCGCGGGGCCGCCTTCCCCGTCCAGACGCCAACACATGCGTTACAGTATCTCACAGGCGCACGCACGCCGACCGTTCGGGCCGGCCGAGCCTGATACCGATACCGATGCCGCGGTACCGATACCGTACAATAGGTATCTTCGAAAATCGGTTTCCTAGACAATATTTGCCATAGCGTGGCGCATTAAGACACTTCTCCCCTACCAGCCAGCGGATCCTCGTGGCCACCTTATGAACCCCATCATGACGTCAGCGTGATGCCACCAGCCTCCCCTGAGACGAGGGAGCCGCGCGGCGCGGCCGTCCGTTCCAATGCTGCCGCACCCGCTGCAAATTAATTCTCGTCGTTTGAGCGCGACGCCGACACCGCGTCGCGCATGGATGCCGCCGTCGTCACGCAATTAAAGCGGCGTGTTAAACCCGGCGACTGGAAAACATTAGCGGTCCGCGCGGCAGTCGGGCCTGTGGAGCATGGCTGGCTGCACGCAGTCCCGCCGACACGATGCAAATGCGGGCTAAATGTCACTCGCAGAGAGACAATGCCTCCCCGGGAGACAATGCCTCCCCGGGAGTGCGACTGGATGACGCTCAGAGACAGTGGTGAGAGGTGTCATCGGGGTGAAATGCGTTAGAAGCGGCGCGTTAGACAAACAGCGCTGCGATGGCGATGCTCGCTGGCGAGACGCAGGTCACAGGTCACGACCTGGCAAAGCAGTGACGAGTGACCTGACTTGATCTGACCTGAAATGACAAGTGGCTTGATTTGAGACGAAGGTGGCGAGTTACCTGGCATGACCTGACCCGAAAGTGATGAGTGACCTGACCTGACCCGATTCGACGGAACTGGTGACCTGATCTGACCTGGCTCGGAAGTCGCCAGTGACCTGGCAAAACTCTAGACTCGGAGGTGACGAGTATCCTGATCTGCCCCGGCATAGACGATTGACCTGGCCTGACCTGGCCCGGCGGTAATGAGTGAGTGGACTATCCTAACAGTAGTACTGCAGGTGGTGTTGAATAAGAATATCTGATCAGCATTTCATATAAAATTAGAAGTGCATACGTACATATTTTATGTTTTTGTAATTTTATATTGAACTTTAATACTATTATAAAATTAAATGTTAGTGTAACCTTCACACATATCCTAACACTC
>JAXIVJ010006269.1:52500-65000 GCA_036785665.1 Chirona hameri
GGAGCGGCGCGAAAATTTTGAGTTTTATTCCCTGTACAACTGTATTCTTACTATTGAAAGGCCCAAGGTCCCTTCAGATCGTCTAGGGGCCCTCTGACCTTTTCTACGCCCTTCCGACCTGTTCAGGGACTCATCTGGGATCCGCGAAGCGAAAAGACATGATGTGGAGTGGGTGATATATATAATACAAAGAGGGCTTACTCTACAGGAAAAATAAAATCGGATCTTTCGGGTATATTGTAGCACTCTGACGAAGGGTGTTACAATATACCCGAAAGCTCCGCTTTTAATATTTTTATTGTGGAGTAAGTCCTCTTTGTATTTAATCTTCATCTGGGATCTCTACGTGCTTTGACCCTTCCGGTCTCACCAGAGACTCTTCTGACCTTCCAAGAAGCCCCTCTTGTGTGTCAAGGGGCCGATTCGGCCGGTTCAGAGGTCCTTTCGACCTCTGAACCGGCCCCCAAGGATTTTCGACTGGGGGGAATTTTGGGTACCCTGCCCCCGCAATCCGCCGCCCCTGCTCAGGGGCCCCTCCGGCCTGTCCAGGGGCCCCTCCAGTCTGGCTAGGAACTCATCCGGCATGTTCAAGGGGCCTTCCGACCGGCCCAGGGACCCTTTCGGTCTAGCCAGGGGCCCCTCCGACTTGGCCAGGAGCCCCTCCGATCGGTCCAGCGACTCTTCTGGCCGGCCTGCGCTGGCTGCTTTGTCGCCCTGCCGACATGCTCAAGGGGCCCAACCCACCTGCCCTGGAGCCCCTCCGTGCTGGCCAGGGGCCACTTCGGCATGTGCAGGGGCCCTTCTTACCCGCCCAGGGGTGCTTTCGGTCCGGTCAGGGGCCTCTCCGATCTGCGCAGGGGCCCTTTTAACTTTACAGGGGCCCTCTGGTCTCTACAGGGGCCCTTTAACCTTCTAAGGGGCCCTTCCGACCTAGCAAGGGACTGCGCTGGCTGCTTTGTAGCCTTGCGACATGCTCCGAGGGCCCTCCGACCTGCCCTGGGGCCCCTCCGTGCTGGCTAGGGGCTCATTCGGCATGTTCAGGGGTCCTTCTGACCCACCTAGGGACCCTTTCAGTCTGGTCAGGGCCCCTCTGACCTGCACAGGGGCCATCTTAACTTACCAGGGGCCTTCTGGTCTATACAGGGGTCCTCCAACCTGCACAGGGGCCCTTATGACCTGGCAAAGAACTGTGCTGGTCGCTTTGTCGCCCTGTCGACATGCTCAGGGGTCTCTCAACCTGCCCAGGGGCCCCTCTGTGCTGACTAGGGGCCCATTCGACGTGTTCAGGGGGCACATTCGACGTGATCAGGGGGCCCTCTGACCCGCTCAGGGGCCCTTTCGGTCTGGCCAGGGGCCCCTCTGACATGCATAGGGCTCTTTTGAACGCCCAAGGGGCCCTCTGGTCTTTCAGAGAAGGCTCTGGTGGTCCTAAAGGGCCTCTGAAATCCTCTAAACTCTCTAAAGACCACGCTTCGTGTAGTAAAGAGCATATGATAACGCGCTTCGCGCGGTCTCGTCGGCCCTTTTCGGCGCGCGCACCGCGCCGAAAAGTGCCCTCCTGGTCTCCAGGGGGGGGGGGGGGGGGGCGCCCCCGCCGCCCTCCTCTTGGCTACGTGCCTGGTCAGGAGGCCCTCTGGCCTGCACAGGGGCCCTTTTAACTTCCCAGGGGCCCTCCAACCTGCTCAGGGGCCCTTATGACCTGGCAAGAGACTGCGCTGGTCGCTTTGTCGCCCTGCCGACATGCTCAAGGGTCTCTTGACCTACCCAGGGGCCCCTCTGTGCTGGCTAGTGGCCCATTCGACGTGTTCAGGGGCCCTCTGATCCGCTCATGGGCCCTTTCGGTCTGGCCAGGGGCCCTTTGGACATACAGAGGGCTCTTTTGAACGTCCAAGGGGCCCTCTGGTCTTTCAGAGAGAGCCCTTCTGGCTAGAGCCCTTCATGGGACACATTTTCAGCCCCATCCCGTTCCAGCCCATTCATCCAGACCCAAACCCGTTCCAATCCAAATCCAAATCCGAATTCATAATTGATGGGCTCCCATTCCCACCCGTTTCCGCATATTTCACTTTTTGTGGTGCTAAAAAAATGATATGGTCTGTCCCAAACCCGTTGCAATCCGTTACATTTCCAAAAATGGCCCCATTCCAACCCATTTCCATCCCGTTCCATGGGTTCCATGGGGATTCCCATTCCATGAATGGCTACTGCTGGCCCTAAAAGACCTCTGAAGTGCTCTAAACACTATAAAGACCACGCTTCGCGTGGTAAAGATCGCATTATACCGCGCTTCGCGCGGTCTCGACGGCCCTTTTCGGCGCGCAGCGCGCGCGGCCTCCAGGGGGAGGGGGACAGTATTTTAAGCTGATTTTAACCCTCGCCCTACGGGGGTCCTAAAACGACCCCTCCTGAGGTTTTTCTTGCATAACTTTTTAGACATGCGGCGCCTCTTGCTGAAATTTTCAGTAGCTAGGTATACAACAATTATACGTATGCTGTAAAAATTTCATTAAAATTGGTTGATAAATTTGGGAAATAATGATGTTTTGATGACGTCATGTTGGTGGAAAAACGATAAATGTTTGAAAAATCGTAGAAAACAGAGTTTTGAAGCAAATTGCAAACGCCATTAAGCAAAGATGTAAAATGTAATTTTCTTTACAATGACAATCTGGATTTGCGGAATTTTGGGTTTTGACCCCCAAAATGAAAAACAGAACTTTAAAAGAAAAAAAATTAACACCAAATCAAAATTTGCAAAAATGTTTAAAAAACGGAATATATGTGAGAACTAAGTATGGACAATACTCAAAACCAGATTGCAAAGAAATATCTCGATTTTTGACTTGAGTGATGGCTCCATAAGTGTAAGAAATTCAAGACGTCATTTTTTAATAACTTTTTGGACTTTTTTGGACCAGATACGAATAAGTAATTACCTTTTCTGTATTTCTGAGATAAAACTGGTCTAGGAACATTCCTTTTTATTTACATTTATCAATTTCTCATTTTGAGGTTTTCTGACGGAGCAAAATCGCTGTTCTGGACGTGGTCGATCGAGGTCATTCACTTGACCTGGAAGGTCACTCGTTGACCGGAAACCTAAAAATTGCATACCATTAGATTAAAAACATGACAGGCAACATGTTGGTTCTTACCGCGTTGCTATGTTACTTGGTTTGGAAGTTAACAGGGAGGGTCTTTTTAAGACCCCCCCCCCCCCCTAGGGCAAAGGTGAGAAAAAACTCCCGTAGGGCGAGGGTTAACCCGCGAGTCACTGTGAAACTTTTTTTTACCCCCCCCCCCCTCCCTTAGGAATATTAGGAATATCTCAATTACTAATGCAGATATCGACTCCAAACTTTCAGTACCTATCCGGGCATCATTTTGACACCTTTTGAGAAACAATGAAAAAAATCGGCAGATTTTTTTTATAGATATAGTGAATTTAGTTGACGTCACTAAACACAATTTTGACACCAAAATCGGCTAAATTTTGTCAGGCCGTACAAATGCCGCATTTGAAGCAAAATGCAATCGAAAAACGCTAAAAGGTAGAAAATTGCAAGGGCTACAAACCAGCTATCTCGAAATTTCAAAAAAAAGTTCTTGAACCCAAAAATTAAAAAAAAACTTTTTTTGAAAAAATGCTCAAAATCAAATTTTTCAAAGATATTGAAAAAACGGAATATATGTCAGATAAAGACATATGGGAAACTACCATACCAAATTTCAAAATGATATCACCTTTTTTTCTACTGCCATGGCATATAATGTATGGTTAAATCATGACGTCATATTTTGAAATTGCGTTTTTTGGCTTTTATTGACCGGATACAGACAAATAAATGCCAGCTGTTTTTTAATATAACACTGATATAGAAACATGTTTTTTTCATTTAGATTTATCAATTTCAAGTTATGACCTTCAGTGACCTTAACTTGACCTGAACTTGACACTAACTTCACGTAAATGAAGTCAAGTGGTAAAATAACTACCACTATCTAATTCTACGCGTAAAAACATCCATAAAACATGTGCTGCATGACTTTCGTAGATATTTTGTGTGTAGCGACCTTTTGTGACCTGACCTTGACCTTGATCTTTTCCTACAATCTCACTTTAGCTCATGTGGGATATGTATCATACCGTTGACAGCACTTTGGGTGATTATAGGCGCAATCGAAGGCCACGGATGGCAAGTATTGTCCATAAACTCAAATACCTCGATTTTGACGTTTGACTTGACCGTGACCTGACATGTGACCTTAATTTGATTTTTTTAAGTTTGCGTTAGGTTTATCTCATTGAGCGCTTTTGAATGCCGCCTTGCGCGTCCCGCTGCGATCATTGGTTCTGAAGATACCAGGGGGGGGGGGCAGTGAGTCGTGTTACAGAATATACCCCAGTGACTGCCGGGTTAAGGGTCGTTTCCTGAAACCTTGCCGCACTTCTCAATAACTTGGAGGCACGGCACGTCGACTTTCTCAACTCAGGCACGGGAGTCGCCAATGACCAAGTCTTGTGGTAACTTTACCTTAGACACGCCTTCCCGTATTCTCGGGACTCCGCCTGCACATCAGTGAAGGATCCTAACTCGACCCGTTCTGGGCGATCCCGAGGTTCGCTGAGCTCAACCTCGTCTGGGAGAGCAGATGGAGGGAGCCACGTGGCGACGACCGGCGTTTGGCTCATCAAGGCGGTCATTGATGACTTTGATGACGCTCACTGACACTTCGATAGCTTTATCCGGCAACTGAGACAACACACTTTATACAAGTCATCCATAGTAGGATACGGAGTGCCAAACCGCCCCTGATACCGGTGACCGGGGAGAACAGAGCTCTACGGAGAGAGCGAGCACGCACTGCTGGGGCGAGTCAGGTCACACGACGCCAGCACGCTCTAGCAGCGGGTCCAGCAACTACGGTTCGTCTCCTGAACAGTCATACATATAGGCATAGGAGCGAGAGTATCATTAGTCACTGAAAGACGCCGACATCGCTGGACTGTTTTGATGTTTGACAATCTCTAATACCTCCGTCCAGGGGCGTCACAACCCCCCCCCCCCCCCCCACACTCTAAATTGTGTGGCGACGCCCCTGCCTCCGTCACATCCTTGACCTACGCCAGCGCGCCGTATCTTGACTTCAGACTCGGGTCGCGTCGGCCGGAGATGGAACAGTCCAGACTCCGGCCGTCCGGCGTTGTTCCTGCCGCGACCCCCCGCCCAACAGACACCAGACGCTCCCGCCCGGCCCAGCCCCCGTCCCGCGGCGCCGGCAAGTTTGCCTGGCCCGCTCGTTGTTGGTAAAAGCGGCGCCAACTTTGCCGCGTCGGCGACGATTGGCGGCTCGGTCCCCGCTCACAAGCCGACATTTTCCACCCGGGCTGCCCCAATCTATCAGATAACAGAAATGAGTTATATCCAATTCAATTACGAGGCCGCTCTGGTGTTTTTCATCGCCGCAGCAGCCAACTTTTCACGCAGTAAAACGGAAATAAGCTCAAGAATCAAATCAATTTAGATAATGGGCAACGCTGCCCAGATGTCACATCTAAATCGTGCAGACGGCGGCCAGCCACGGCCGGGGCAGATAATACTGCAACGACTGACAACTTAGCGCGGGCGCCGGGCACGCGGCAAGAAAACAGAGACTCTGTCGAGCGAGTTTATTACAAAGCGTGGCAACTCCACGGCAGGAACTTTGTGCAGGTATAAATACGTTTCACTGGCTTCCAGCGCACAATCCACAAACACGGAAACAAATTACAACAGGCGGCATTCACCACACATTAAAACTTTGCTTTTAGCCAGTGGGAAGCCTGGGGTGGCAGTGTGCGCCGCCATTAAGTAGCCTCAGTGGCCTCGTCAGCTGGCGGCCGGCGCCGAACGAGGAGAGAGAAACAGCGCCCAGAACCAGCCGACTGGGCCAGACACCGGGCTGTGCCGTGCCCGGAACCAGCCCGGAACCAGAGAACCAGCCGACTGGGCCAGACACCGGGCTGTGCCGTGCCCGGAACCAGCCCGGAACCAGAGCGCAAGCCGGCTGCGCCAGACGCCGGACCTTGCCGTGCCCGGAACCAGCCCGGAACCAGAGAACCAGCCGGCTGGGCCAGACGCCGAACCGTGCCCGGAACCAGAGAACCAGCCGGCTGGGCCAGACGCCGGACCGTGCCCGGAACCAGAGAACCAGCCCGGAACCAGATAACCAGCCGGCTGGGCCAGACGCCGGACCGTGCCGGGAACCAGAGAACCAGCCGGCTGGGCCAGACGCCGGACCGTGCCGTGCCCGGAACCAGAGAACCAGCCGGCTGGGCCAGACGCCGGACCGTGCCCGGAACCAGAGAACCAGCCGACTGGGCCAGACGCCGGACCGTGCCGTGCCCGGAACCAGAGAACCAGCCGGCTGGGCCAGACGCCGGACCGTGCCGTGCCCGGAACCAGATAACCAGCCGGCTGGGTCAGACGCCGGACCGTGCCCGGAACCAGAGAACCAGCCGACTGGGCCAGACGCCGGACCGTGCCGTGCCCGGAACCAGATAACCAGCCGGCTGGGTCAGACGCCGGACCGTGCCGTGCCCGGCCTCAGTCACCCCAGTATGTGGGAGGCGGCGCAGGTGATCTGAACGTCCGTGTCCGTCCGGTGAAGACTCGCCGCTGCCGGGCGCAGTCACAAACGGCTGGTGATCACACCACGGGCGCAGACCGGATGCCCGCTCTCCCTCTCCTCTCTCCCCGCCGACTGACGACGGGGCCGCACGGCAGCTGAGCTCCGTGGCAAAGGTCGGTGGAGAGGAGACCGCCAAAGACGAGCGCCGAGTGAGGGGAACGGACGGGTTGTTCAGGACAGCCGTTCGTCTGAGGTAATGTGAACACTTGCACACTGCGCAGGGCACACCTCCGCCCACAGAAGCGACCAGCGCTAGCCATCTCTACCGGCGAACTTGCACACAGTAGATGTATACACGACACTGCCGAGATCGTGAGAAGTCTCTGCAGATGGCATACGGTACCGCGTGGGCCGGACCGCGTTGGGTTACCAATTAACACCGTCACGCACCACCGACAGACCCGGCCAACATGCCTTCTGAGTTCGCCCGTGTGGATCTGATGTCACAGGCACAAGATCGACAGCCGGGAGGAATACGCCACGGCTGAGACTGACAAATGAGGCAGCATTCAGACATCGGGACATAGACACTGATATCATCTTGCCGAGACACCGCCAGAGACTCGCCGAGACGCCAGCACAATCCCGCAGCGAGCTGCTCGGCGCCTCGCCTCGTCAGGCCGGATCATCAAACCAATGACGTCAGCAGAGACAATCACGCGTCCACGCACATATCACTGCTGGACGTGTTTGGCGATCGGAAAACGACCCGCGACACATTGTAAACAGGTAACGAGCAAAATAGCTGCCTAAAACGGCTGTCATGATTGTGGCCAGTGTGATGATTGCGATCAAAAGTGCAAAAGATCAAAATTGCGAGAGAAAAAATGCAAAGGCCAAAATTCACTCCCGTGACCAGAAAACACACGCATTGCAGGAAAACCGACAGTGGCACAGCGCCATGCTAGCGAAGCAGACACGGGGAGCGTTGACAACAGTCGATAAACGTTATGACAGTTCCCAAAATTACCAACAGATGTAAACTCACAGCCCTTGTCATCCCCGGTCGGTTGCATTATCAACAAACATGCCCCACCATTCGCAATCATCTCCGCAGAAGTCCGCAGAATCATAGTCTGTCGGTGCAGTCACCACACACAAAGTCGTCTCCAACCCACCACACTCCCCCACTGTGCCCCGCAAGAGATACCACCACCTCCCATCGAGCCACGCACAGCGTGACCTTTGTGTACATAACACCACTCGAAGCTGCATTGTCGTGTGGACAGCAATTGGACATGGCAGCCGATCCCATCACAAGACACAACAGACCAGATGCAGTGGCCCATGAAGTCACGAAGGAGACACGAAGGAGACACGAAAGGGACACGAAAGAGACACGAAAGAGACCCGAAAGAGACACGAAGGAGACACGAATGAGACACGAATGAGACACGAAAGAGACACGAAGGAGACATGAAAGAGACACGAAGGAGACACGAAAGAGACACGAAGGAGACACGAAGGAGACACGAAGGAGACACGAAGGAGACAGCGCGGAGACGGAGAAGCAGGGGCGCGTCTCCGCTCTGTCACAGACCGTTCGGACTTCCACACAGGTCGGCAAGCACGGGAGGCCAGGTCAGTGCGGCTGTAGCTCGTCCATAGGCCAGGAGTAAAGCTGGGGTTCCACCGGCCCCGCGGAACGGCAGGCACGGAAGGCCAGGTCAGTGCGGCTGTAGCTCGTTTATGGGCCAGGTGTAAAGCTGAGGTTCCGCCGGCCCCGCCTGCTGCTGCTGCTGCCCCTGGGGCGGCGGCAGCGGAGGGGGAGGGGGAGGAAGCGGTGGTGGCTGCTGCTGAGGAGGAGGAGACTGCAGTGGCAGCTGCGGAGGGACAGGCTGCGGAGGGGCGGGGAAGGAGGGAGTGGCCGCCTCCGCCGCCGTTGTCGCCGCCAGCGCCTCCATCCGGCTGGCGCAGGACTGTTCGTGCGCCTGCAGTTTATCGCGCCGCTCAAACCCGGCCTGGCAGACCGAGCACCTGCCGACACATAGACACAGCGCAGGTCAGGTCAGGTCAGATCAGGTCAGCTCAGGTCAGGTCAGGTTAGCTCAGGTCAGGTAGGCCGAGCACCTGTCGACACACAAACATAACGCAGGTCAGGTCGGGTCAGATCAGGTCAGGTCATGTCAGGTCAGGACAGATCAGTTCATGTCATGACAGGTCAGGTCAGGTTAGCTCAGGTCAGATAGACCGAGCACCTGTCGACACACAAACATAACGCAGGTCAGATCAGGTCAGGTCATGTCAGGTCAGGACAGATCAGTTCATGTCAGGTCAGGTCAGGTCAGGTCAGATCAGGTCAGGTCATGTCAGGTTAGGACAGATCAGTTCATGTCAGGTCAGGTCAGGTCAGGTCATGTCAGGTCAGGACAGATCAGTTCATGTCATGACAGGTCAGGTCAGGTTAGCTCAGGTCAGATAGACCGAGCACCTGTCGACACAAACATAACGCAGGTCAGGTCGGGTCAGATCAGGTCAGGTCATGTCAGGTCAGGACAGATCAGTTCATGTCATGACAGGTCAGGTCAGGTTAGCTCAGGTCAGATAGACCGAGCACCTGTCGACACACAAACATAACGCAGGTCAGATCAGGTCAGGTCATGTCAGGTCAGGACAGATCAGTTCATGTCAGGTCAGGTCAGGTCAGATCAGGTCAGGTCATGTCAGGTTAGGACAGATCAGTTCATGTCAGGTCAGGTCAGGTCAGGTCAGGACAGATCAGTTCATGTCATGACAGGTCAGGTCAGGTTAGCTCAGGTCAGATAGACCGAGCACCTGTCGACACACAAACATAACGCAGGTCAGGTAGGGTCAGATCAGGTCAGGTCATGTCAGGTCAGGACAGATCAGTTCATGTCATGACAGGTCAGGTCAGGTTAGCTCAGGTCAGATAGACCGAGCACCTGTCGACACACAAACATAACGCAGGTCAGGTCGGGTCAGATCAGGTCAGGTCATGTCAGGTCAGGACAGATCAGTTCATGTCATGACAGGTCAGGTCAGGTTAGCTCAGGTCAGATAGACCGAGCACCTGTCGACACACAAACATAACGCAGGTCAGATCAGGTCAGGTCATGTCAGGTCAGGACAGATCAGTTCATGTCAGGTCAGGTCAGGTCAGATCAGGTCAGGTCATGTCAGGTTAGGACAGATCAGTTCATGTCAGGTCAGGTCAGGTCAGGTCAGATCAGGTCAGGTCAGGTTAGCTCAGGTCAGGTAAGCCGAGCACCTGTCGACACACACATAACGCAGGCCAGGTCGGGTCAGATCAGGTCAGGTCATGTCATGTCAGGTCAGGACAGATCAGTTCATGTCAGGTCAGGTCAGGTCAGGTCAGGTTAGCTCAGGTCAGGTAGGCCGAGCACCTGTCGACACACATATAACGCAGGTCAGGTCGGGTCAGATCAGGTCAGGTCATGTCAGGTTAGGACAGATCAGTTAATGTCAGGTCAGATCAGGTCAGGTCAGCTCAGGTCAGGTCAGGTCAGGTCAGACCGTCATGGAAAGTGACGGGTCGAGGCTTGTTAAGTCAGGCTAACAGGTTAAAACATGTATAATGGGCGGTGCCATTTTAGTTTGCACACAACCATTCGAAACGAGATTTTCTAATAGCATTAAATCCAAACCGAAGTCCAATTCGTATTTTCAGCTCAAGATACCACATAGTCAAATTTAAAAGAAATATGACAAGGTGTATTATCTCTTTAACCCGCGACTTACTGGGGGGGGGGCTACTTTTTTGCCCCTCCCCCTCCATTAATTTTGCAATAAATCCTAAACCAACACCAGTATCGTCACCAAACTTGCAGTACCTTCTCTCACATCAATCATACACATATTGGCCAAAGGAAAAAGATGAGTTTATGATAGGTCAACCGGGAGTGACGTCTGAGTGACGTCATGTTCTTCGGTTTTGTTGAAAAATAATGGTTTACGGAACACGCTGTCAAAGGTACAATGTGTGAGATAAAATAAATTGTCTTAAATCAAATTACTGACAATGGACCGCGTTATCAAACTACTATATCGGATTTTTTAGTTTTTTTTATTCAAAATTTTGAGAAATCCAAATACATTTTTGTTTTTTTTACAAAAAAAAATCCAAAACAAATCAGAATCATCCCAAAACCGGAATATATGTGATGGAGACGTGTTCGGTGAATATGTATACCAAATTTGAAGTCGATATCTTAAAAAAAAATACTGACTTATGACCTTTAAATGACAAATTGACCACCTCTCACAGCATTACTATGCATAAAAAATGCATTTCCGTGTTTGCTTTTTACTTCTATTTATATGGGTCTAATGCATTTTTCGCGTTCTAGACGAGGAAAAAAAACAAACATAAACATGTGTTACAACGCCTAATGACCATAATCTGCAGTTTGACCTCGTGACCTCGAATGACCTTGACCTGACCCAAGGTCATACACAGCTTAGAATGGTACTTAGAAGTGTCAGACACACGAATCATACCGATTTATCGACTGCCTATGTGTTTAATATCGCAATTTTGCGCGACAATTCCTTTTTCAATTTTGCGCGCGAGACCTTTTGACACGGTCAAACATTTTGTACTTGACCTGACCTGTGACGTCATCAGTGACCCAGAGGTCCAAAATATTATGTTTCCCTCGATAAGTTTCCCAGGGCTATCGAATACCGTTTGAATTTTTACAATCGGTCCAGTAGTTCGGAGATCCGAGGGGCAAAAAATAGCCCCCCCCCCCCCAGTGAGTCGCGTTATGGAATATACCCAGTAAACTCGCGGGTTAAAGGGACAACTGCCTATATCGGACGATATCGCAAAAACGGGCTTAAACAAGTCCTAAGGACTACTTATGATTTGTAATCGTACTCAAAAGCTTACCCAAGCAGCGCAAATACCCAAAAAAATATTTCATTTTCATAAGAATCTAAAAACTGTTTAACGATTTCTACGCACCACTACATATATGATTATGGAAGCGTTTGTTCCAGTTAACTGCATCTGAACAACCGTCAGCTAGCGCTATTGCATAACAAATGGATGAGGCGGCAATGCACTTATACATTGTGGTTCCTGTTAACTACATGAAACGAATCTGGCGCATCTGGCGCACTTGAGTTGTTGCCACAAAAAAAAACTCGGTCGGGCTCAAAATCCCACGGAATTAATCTTATCCCTTCGGAATTAATATCTACTTTTATCCAATTATTGGGCTTAAATCTGTTATAATAAGACAGGAAATGTTTTCTGACATTACAAATTTCGACAGAATGCTTAAGCAAACAATATAACTATTTACAATTGTTGCACAACGCTGCAATTAATTGATTTTGGTGCGTAGTGGTGAGCGACTCGTCAGGTCATTGGCTGGAAGAAAACCGAACTTTGAACGATGATATTGGGCGACTGGGCGCGAATTCGAAAAACGGACTTCATAGTGTTAATCAGATGCGATTGCTCTTTAATATATCACATTTTACTTTAAGGAGACAGTGTCCCTTTAACCCGCGAGTTACTGGGGTATATTTCCATAACGCGACTTACTGGGGGGGGGGGGCTCTTTTTGCCCCCCCCCCCTCGGATCTCCGGAACTACTGGACCAAATGTAAAAAATGCAAACGGCATTCGATAGCCCTGGAAATTTATCGAGGAAACATAATATTGTTGACCTCGGGGTCATCGATGACGTCACAGTCAGGTCAGTACAAAATGTTTGACCGTGTCAAAAGGTCTCGATGGATGGAATTGTCGCGCAAAATTGCGATATTAAACGCATAAGCTGATGATAAATCGGTATGATTCGTGTGTCTGACACTTCTAAGTACCTTTCTAAGCT
>JAXIVJ010006270.1:0-67976 GCA_036785665.1 Chirona hameri
TCTCAATTTTATCTTGGACCTGACCGTGACCTGATTTGGATAATGTCTTGCATGCTTTAGATGCATCTCATTGAGAGCTTTCGATTGTTGCCTTGCGCGTCTCGCTGCGGTTGTTGGTTCCGAAGATAACCAGGGGGGGGGGCGAAAAACGCCCCCCCCCCCAGCCATGGCGTTCGGCTGAGACCCCAGTCAATGCCGGGTTAACCCGCGACTTACTGTGGGGGGGGGGGGGGCTATTACCCCCTCCCGTTATTTTGCAATAACTCCTAAACCAACACCAGTATCGTCACCTGACTTGCAGTACCTTCTCTCACATCAATTATACACATGTTGGCCAAAGGAAAAAGATGAGATTATGATAGGTCGACCGGGAATGACGTCAGAGTGACATGTTCTTCGTTTTATGTTGGAAAATAATGGTTTGCGGAAAACGATGTCAAAGGTACAATGTTTGAGATAAATTGAATTGTCTTAAATCAAATTACTGACAATAGACCGGGTTATCAAACTGCCCTCTCGTATTTTTTAGTTTTTTATTCCAAATTTTGAGAAATCCAAATACATTTCTTTTAAACAAAATTTTCACAAAAAAAAGCATTATCCAAAAACCGGATTATTGTGATCGAGACGTGTTGGTGAATATGTGCACCAAATTTGAAGTCGATATCTGCAAAAATACTTATGACCTTTAAATGACAAAAATCGACCTCCTCTCACAGCATTGCTATGCGTACAAAATGCATTTCCGTGTTTTGCTTTTAACTTCTATCTATATGGAGCAAGCAATGTTCTAAGGTCATTTTTCGCGTTTTAGACGAAAAACAAACCCATAAACATGTGTTACAACGCCTAATGACCTTAATCAGCAAATTGACCTCGTGTCCTCGGATGACCTTGACCTGACCCAAGGTCATAAACAGCTTAGAATGGTACTTAGAAGTGTCAGACACACGAATCATACCGATTTATTGACTGCTTGTGCGTTTAGTATCGCAATTTTGCACGACAACTCCATCTATCGAGACCTTTTGACAGAGTCAAACATTTTGTACTTGACCTGATCTGTGACGTCATCGGTGACCCCGATGTCAAGAATATTATGTTTCCCTCGATAAATTGCCCAGGGCTATCGAATGCCGTTTCAATTTTTACAATCGGTCCATACAACCGGTTCCGGAGATCCGAGGGGGTGTGGGGGGGGGGGGGATAGCCCCCCAGTAAGTCGCGTTATGGAATATACCCCAGTAACTCGCCAGTTATAGGACTTTACTCCAGAGTCCAGAAACCCCCATATATCACAGGAACTATGATAGCTAGGAACAAACGAAAAAAAGCAAAGCAAATCTTGAAAAATGCAATAGATAAGATGTCCTCAAATTTGATATCAGGCCAACAGTTTAGGCTCCAGAGGTCATTAGAGGTCAAAAGGCTATTTTAAGGCAAAGTCGTTTTTCAAAATATCATTTAAGTCTGATAAAGATAGGGCAATCATTGTGACGCCATCGTGTTTTTCTCGTCAAGTCGCTTCGAATCATATTCATGTTGACCAGGTTAGGTCAACTTTAAAATTTGACCTCAGGTCAAGGTCAAGTGGTGACCTAACTAGGTCATGTTGCTTATAAGAAGACGTGCCTAGACGAGACAAAAACATTGGTGTCAGTTTCACTTCTATATCGTCATTATGTCACGAGTTAATTTTTAAAAAAACTGTTGGTGACCTCAAATGACCTCAGCTGACCCTATAGGGGTCACTGAACAAAAATGGCACCTATTTCATCAAGAATGACCTATAATAACATGATCCAGAAGGACTTAGACTGAGCTATCTTACGTATCCTCGGAATAGGAAGCATTTTAATATTTCCCCATTGACTTATAATGGGGAGGTCACGAAATTAACCCGACCTTAGGTCGCTGATATAAAACAAAATCAAAGATAAACGAATTACAAATATATATGACCTTATGAAATCCTGTAAGTGTAAAACCTGGAAGTGGGGGTCACGTGACCTGGTCTGGTGACCTGACCTGAGATGACCCGAGGTATTTTTTTTAAAACATAATGTGGGCAATTGTTGCCCGAACAGCTGAGCCAGAAACGGCGGCGCTGCGCACCGCCGTTTGTCCGCTATCCTCGACAAACTTGAGGAGGGGGGGGGGGGTGGTCTAAACACCCCCGCCCGGGACGGCGCGGGTTAACCCTCGCCCGGGTAGGGGGAAGTGGATGCCACCCCCTCTGTTCTTTCGGGAATAACTCGCGTAGTTTTCAACTGATTGCGATGCAACTTTCTGTAACTTACTTATGAACAATTTGACACATACTCAGCACATTTTGAACTTCTAACCCACATGACCCGTGACCTATGACCTTGTTCTCAAGGTCATGACTGGCGAGACTGGCGTCCCGTAGTATCGATGCATGTAACTTGTGCAGTTCCCGAGTGTTTGTTGTTCAGGGGCATATGCATAGGTGTTTCCAGGTGACAGTTATGGTTTCCACTGAGATTGTGACCTCGATTGACCTTTTCAGAGGTCAACCGAGGTCACTGACCTCCGATGACATCCGATTACTTTTGTTTGCTTGTGGCGGTTTCTAGGACATTTTATGAAGCTGATTTCGAATCTGGATCTAATTTACATAATTATATGCTCCACTGGGGCCATGTACTTCCACAGGTGAACCGAGGTCACTGACCTCATGACCTGACATGACCTTTTTGGAATTTGGCAGTTTCTAGGACATGTTGTGACGCTGATTTCAAATTTGGCACCCATCAAGCATTATAATATGCTCTTTCACGATCCTAGCTCGACTCAATTCAATTTATACGCATTTACAATTTTGAAGACTTTTGGGACATGCCCTCAGAGGTCACCTAATGATCCAAGACCTTAAAATCGGGTATCAGCGGCTTCCTCTCGTCACAAGCAACACGCTCGTTTTTGCATTTAAGCTCTATCTCAATTAGGGGCGAAAGGCCCAGGAGGAGGGGGGGGGGGGGAGGGGGGACGGAACTGATGTTTTTTTATTCATTTGGTACCCCCCTTTACCCGAACACGTAGTGATTTTGCCCTACCTGGGCGAGGGTTAAGTGTGATAAGTTAGCGCCTAGCGGTGTAGGATCGACTTGACGGATCGTGTACACGCGCAGGCATGTCGCGTATGACGTATGTATGCCATAGCTATGCATGACGTCGAAAGTATGACTTGTATAGCCAGAAAGTGACACAGGATCTCACATCGCTAACGGCGACGGGAAGTCATCATCGAAGATTCGACGAAATTGTACGCCATGTTTTCATTTATATCAAGGGAATCTACATATACGTCGAAGATATCCCACGACGCAAGTCGAAAGACATAACAAATTGGTCACCAATTAAGATGATTGGCAATCTGACTGTTCCATATTTTCAATCGATGCAGTTGTTTTCTCTCTCGCCGGTTTTCCTCTGTTCGAGACTAATACATTAACAATAACCCTCAGTTCCGTCCCACGAGGCAGTGTATGTGCATGTGTACAATATGTAACAGCTGAATGTTTGTCATAGGCCGGCTGTCGGCCAGTCTGGACCGTCCTTGACCTAGTTGGTCTACATACTCCGAACACAGCACAGCACAGCATATGGCCATCAGCCACCTGACCAGTACTGGATCTGGTACACCTGGCTGAAACCATACACAGGGATATATACCGAGACACAGCAATGGTGCACCTATGTATGTTGTGCTTTGATGAAGGTAATGGAACACTTCCCCATCCTTACTCAGTCCGCCCACCCGGTATATGTGTCAGTATTGTACCTTGGCAATCTGTATATCAATATTCGTAATGCGATATTACAGGTGAAACAGAATTATGCGTTCACCAGCTGGACATGTATTTAAACACACCAACAGCAATTCGTCGAAGTTCACATTCTAATAACGCATATACATTGCAGATACGGGGCTAAGTTGATTGTATAGCCTGACGTCTCAATAATATATAAATACACATCGGTTACGGAGTATGAGCAGCTATTGGACCGAGCTGGTGACCAAACAGTTAGACGCATACAATAAACAGTACATTAAAGTCATGCTATAGGATGCAATAATTAATACCGTCGGTGTTCCAATAGGCCAATCCGCATCACGTTATTGTGTACATCAGTTGACAGCTGAGCACTTCTCTACATGCTTCCGCAGTCTATCGGGTAAAACAAAGCCTTTGCCACACCGGTCACACCTGTGTTTGTAGTCGTGAGTGTGGTGGCAGATGACGTGCCTCCTCATGGTCGACCGTTCCGTGAACCTGGCTGAGCAGGAGGAGCAGCCGTACGGCCGCTCCCCCGTGTGAGTCCGTATGTGTCTGGCCAGGTTTGACCGTGTAACGAACCGGTCCGAGCAGGAGAAGCAGCCGTACGGCCGCTCCCCCGTGTGAGTCCGCACGTGTCTGGTGAGATCTGCCCGTGTAGCGAACCGGGCCGAGCAGGAGGAGCAGCCGTACGGCCGCTCCCCCGTGTGAGTCCGCACGTGTCTGGTGAGGGCTTCCCGTGTAACGAACCGGGCCGAGCAGGAGGAGCAGCCGTACGGCCGCTCCCCCGTGTGAGTCCGCACGTGTCTGGTGAGGTCTGCCCGTGTAACGAACCGGGCCGAGCACACATGGCACTGGTATGCCTTCACGCCACTGTGCCACTTCATATGGGTGATGTAACTAGACATCCCGTTAAACGTGGCGCCACACTGCTCACACTGGCGGACCATCTCCCCGGTGTGGATACGTTTGTGTTTCGCCAGATCACCGACCGCTGTGAACGTCTTCCCGCAGACGTCACATCCGTACGGCCTCAGCTGACCAGCGTGTATATGGCGGTGGCGCGTCAGATTACCCCGCTGAGTAAACGCCTCGCCGCAGTCGTCACAGCGATGCGGCCGCTCTCCCGTGTGTGTCAAGCGATGGTGTTTCATACTAGTTATTTTGTCTGTTGAGTACTCGCACCACTCGCACTTGTGTCTGCCGTCCCTGCCGATGTGGCCGTGACGCTTCTTCACGTGATTGTCCAGACGATCCTGTCCCAGACACGCGTAGTCGCAGTGGATACAGTGAAGCATGCCTCCACCTGGGGAACAGATGGTTACTGTGAGGTCTCAAATGGACAACATTTATATTTAGTGAAGGAGTTGTTTGCTAGTGTATGATTAATACGTGGCAGCAGCAGACTTGTCAATGATTCAATGTGAATCGACTACTTTTGATTGAATCATTCTTATTTCAAATGAATGACTCATGAATCGATTCACCTCATGCGCAAACCTGTTGTGAGTCACTGATTTAATCATTCATACAGAGAAAATAGGCTGATTGAATCATTCATCGCTCAAAGAATCATTCTTTTTTGGTCGAACAGCATCAACTGTCCACAAAATATGACAGCGGCCCAGCATTCATCTGTGCCCTGTGGACAAACCAGGCACTTAATGGCCAATTATATGAGCTCTGTGTCCTGAGCTGTAGCCTGTAATTCATCTATGCGTAAAGAAAGCGAGGCTTTGTGTCCAACTCCAGTGGGCACAAAGCCACTGTTCAATCAGCCCTAACTAGGTGAATACCTTGGAACTGGTTGGGTTAGGGGTAGGTACCTAAATACTTAGAAAAGGTAACTAACTCATACTTTGGTGCATAAACCACAGTACACGCACACCTTTTTCACACGAAAAATTATCAAAAGGTACCCACCTTTTCCTAATTTCTAGGCTATACCATATCAAGAACTAAATCATAAACAAACATTTGCATGACCTCCGCATGTCCCAAATATCACTGTCGCATCGGCTCCGCTTTATTCTACATCATGCTTTATAAAAAAATAATACCTAATGCAAAATCAAAATAAATGTTCTATTCGCTTACAAAAATGAAACGTAAAGTCATTAATGCTTTTGGAACTTGGAATTTGAAATTATAATAAATATTATAAATATAATCTTATAATCAAAATAAACAACACGCGTGTCCAATTGGCTCACATTCACATTCACATTCGGAAATACATTCGCGGACCATTTGGATTGGCTTCAAAATTGGTACACAGATAGATCACGACCTAGTGATCATTCTGGCAAAATCTTAGAGTCGCACATTTCAAATCAAAGGAGTTAGAGCAGGTCATATGTTTAAGGTCAAACAACAGACTATTCTGATGCGCATGAAAATTGGCACACAGGTAGAGCATGACCTCCCTATCACGCTCATAAAATATTAGAGTCGCACATTCAAAATCAAAGGAGTTAGACAAAGGAGTCGACACTTCCCTTTAATGTTGAGTGATTGAATCAAGATTGAATAATTCATTATGGTAATGTTGAGTGATTGAATCATGATTGAATCATTCATTATGGTAATGTTGAGTGATTAAATCATGATTGAATCATTCATTATGGTAATGTTGAGTGATTGAATCATGATTGAATCATTCATTATGGTCCGTGAATCACTGTGAATCGACTCGTGACAAATATGAATCATTGACAAGTCTGGGCAGCAGGCCAGTAATGCATGATCATAAAATAATAGGAAAACTAAATTTTAACCATATTGTGACAATGACAAACGTAAGAGTTTATACAATGAAGTATAAATAAAGTAGTTGAATAATAGAATGAAGTTGAATACAAATGAGAAATATAAACACGCCCATCATCAAAGGTCCATACCTGCGATGTCGATTTTTGCAAACGATTGTGGGACTAAACAGGAACGGAGCGAAGGGAAAGGGTCCACAGGCGCCATAGCTTTACCAATACAACTAAATCGGTCGAAAATTAACACATTTCCTGAAGGAAGATCTCGTCAATGCTAAACACTACAGCGTTTAGAGGCAGTTGATGTGCCGGGAACTTGTCTTTGAGCCTCTTCAGGTATTCATCTGTATTTCTGTGATGAGCTCGAACTTTGTCAAGATTCAAAAAAAATCCAGGAGCCACGACGTTTTTTTCTGTGGGTCCACCGCAAGTTGAGACGATGGGTCTGAGGGGTAACCCTGCTTTGTGATCTTTAGGCAGACCATAGAAAACCGGCGTTCTTGCGTTGGTCTGAGTTAGGTCTCTAATGAGAGTTTCTGGGAGCTTGTTTATGCATGTTTGTTTAAATATTTGCTTAGTTTTTGCTTCGATTTTTGCGGTAGGATTGTTAGGAAGTCTTTCATAATTGGTTTCATCATCCAGGATATCATGAACTTTGTTCACGTACGCCGTTCTGTCTAACATGACTAGACCCTTACATTTATCACTTGGCTTCACTATCACGTTTTCGTTCGTCTTCAGCTCCTTCAGCCCTTTTCTTTCCTCTTCCGTGGTGTTCACTATGGTCTGCGAGTGATTCTTATACGTGTTTAAAATCCGTTAAAAACATTTTCAGGCTTTCTTCAGTTTGAGCTGTTGATGGAGGAGGCTGTCTTTTCACCGCGTCTGGGAAGTTTGGTTTAAAACTGCCGGCCCTGCGCCTTGCTCCCACTTGTTCTCCTGACTGCTCTTGATCCGCTTGTTCTCCTGACTGCTCTTGATCCGCTTTTTCTCTTGATTGCTCTTGATCCGCTTCTTCTCTTGATTGCTCTTGATCCGCTTCTTCTCTTGACTGCTCTTGATCCGCTTGTTCTCCTGACTGCTCTTGATCCGCTTGTTCTCCTGACTGCTCTTGATCCGCTTTTTCTCTTGATTGCTCTTGATCCGCTTCTTCTCTTGATTGCTCTTGATCCGCTTCTTCTCTTGACTGCTTTTGATCCGCTTGTTCTCCTGACTGCTCTTGATCCGCTTCTTCTCTTGACTGCTCTTGATCCGCTTCTTCTCTTGACTGCTCTTGATCCGCTTTTTCTCTTGATTGCTCTTGATCCGCTTGTTCTCCTGACTGCTCTTGATCCGCTTTTTCTATTGATTGCTCTTGATCCGCTTCTTCTCTTGATTGCTCTTGATCCGCTTCTTCTCTTGACTGCTCTTGATCCGCTTGTTCTCCTGACTGCTCTTGATCCGCTTTTTCTCTTGACTGCTCTTGATCCGCTTCTTCTCTTGATTGCTCTTGATCCGTTTGTTCTCCTGACTGCTCTTGATCCGCTTGTTCTCCTGACTGCTCTTGATCCGCTTCTTCTCCTGACTGCTCTTGATCCGCTTGTTCTCTTGATTGCTCTTGATCCGCTTCTTCTCTTGACTGCTCTTGATCCGCTTGTTCTCTTGATTGCTCTTGATCCGCTTCTTCTCTTGATTCCTCTTGATCCGCTTCTTCTCTTGATTGCTTTTGATC
The DNA here is from genome assembly GCA_036785665.1 of Chirona hameri. NCBI lineage: Eukaryota > Metazoa > Arthropoda > Thecostraca > Balanomorpha > Balanidae > Chirona > Chirona hameri. Next base: position 8,280 of record JAXIVJ010006270.1, read on the forward strand.
CGCTTGTTCTCTTGATTGCTCTTGATCCGCTTTTTCTCTTGACTGCTCTTGATCCGCTTTTTCTCTTGATTGCTCTTGATCCGCTTCTTCTCTTGACTGCTTTTGATCCGCTTTTTCTCTTGACTGCTCTTGATCCGCATGAGCAGCAGGTGGTGCGGTCCCAGCGTTAGTGGGGTTAGAAGCGCCTATGTTCCGTTTTAAGAAGTCTTTCCATCTTTTTCCATATGCCAATCTGTCAACCCCTGCTTCTACTTCTCGTAAAATGGTCTCATTAATCTTAGTAGTCATGGAAAATTTCGGACCCTTTGCAAGTACGTTGATAACACTAGGTGGTACAGAGACTGATGCAAGATTAGTGACCCACTTTGTAGTAGCTGTTGCATCCCGGTGCTCAGTTAAAAGACCTCCACTTTCTTCAACTAGCACGTCGGTAGCACCATCACCATTATATATGGCCTACGGTTACCATATATACTATATGGCCTACGGTTAATAAAGCTGTCTATTAGCGAGAGACCTTGATTCTAATTGATGTGCCATTAGCACATTAAACATGCGCTCCACTTTCTGTCTCCCGCTGTAAAGAGTGTCTTCAAACTGCAGACTTGTCAATGATTCAATGTGAATCGACTACTTTTGATTGAATCATTCTTATTTCAAATGAATGACTCATGAATCGATTCACTTCATGCGCAAACCTGTTGGTGAGTCACTGATTGAATCATTCATACAGAGAAAATAGGCTGATTGAATCATTCATTGCTCAAAGAATCATTCTTTTTTGGTCGAACAGCATAAACTGTCCACAAAATATGCCAGCGGCCCAGCATTCATCTGTGCCCTGTGGACAAACCAGGCACTTAATGGCCAATTATATGAGCTCTGTGTCCTGAGCTGGAGCCTGTAATTCATCTATGCGTAAAGAAAGCGAGACTTTGTGTCCAACTCCAGTGGGCACAAAGCCACTGTTCAATCAGCCCTAACTAGGTGAATACCTTGGAACTGGTAGGGTTAGGGGTAGGTACCTAAATACTTAGAAAAGGTAACTAACTCATACTTTGGTTTATAAACCACACAGTACACACACACCTTTTTCACACGAAAAAGTATCAAAAGGTACCCACCTTTTCCTAATTTCTAGGCTATACCATATCAAAAACTAAATCATAAACAAACATTTGCCTGACCTCCGCATGCCCCAAATATCACTGTCGCATCGGCGCCGCTTTATTCCACATCATGCTTTATACAAAAATAATACCTAATGCAAAATCAAAATAAATGTTCTATTCGCTTAAAAAAATTGAAACGTAGTCATTAATGCTTTTGGAACTTGGAATTTGCAATTATCATAAAAAATATAAATATCATTTTATAATCAAAATAAACAACACGTGTGTCCAATTGGCTCACATTCACATTCGGAAATACATTCGCGGACTATTTGGATTGGCTTCAGAATTGGTACACAGATAGATCACGACCTAGTGATCATTCTGGTAAAATCTTAGAGTCGCATATTCAAAATCAAAGGAGTTAGAGCAGGTCAGATAGGTTTAAGGTCAAACAGCGGACCATTCCGATTTGCATGAAAATTAGCACACTGGTAGAACATAACCTTATCACGCTCATGAAATCTTAGAGTCGCACATTCAAAATCAAAGGATTTAGAGCAGGTCATATGTTTAAGGTCAAACAGCAGACTATTCTGATGTGCATGAAAATTGGCACACAGGTAGAGCATGACCTCCCTATCACGCTCATAAAATCTTAGAGTCGCACATTCAAAATCAAAGTAGTTAGACAAAGGAGTCGACACTTCCCTTTAATGTTGAGTGATTGAATCAAGATTGAATAATTCATTATGGTAATATTGAGTGATTGAATCATGATTGAATCATTCATTATGGTAATGTTGAGTGATTGAATCATGATTGAATCATTCATCATGGTAATGTTGAGTGATTGAATCATGATTGAATCATTCATTATGGTCCGTGAATCACTGTGAATCGACTCATGACAAATATGAATCATTGACAAGTCTGCTTCAAAGGCATTTTTGCACGCAGTTTTCATCCAAGTGTATACTCCATTATCTACTTGACGCAGTTCAAGCGCATGCCTTTTTTTGACATCGCTCCAGGAACGCTTTGTTTCGAAAAGCCTCTTTGATAGATTCATTTAAGAGCTTCACACGGAACCCCCTGCATTCTTTCTGAATCACGGTGCTTCCAGCGAAAATCTTGTCTACTGACGCTGTGGCATTATCTATAAAGCGTGGTACGCTGTCCCACTTTCTGCACGAAAGCAAACAACCTAATCTTACAATAACACTGGCTAGCTTCATTGATGTCTTCAAAATGTTCACGAGCACTTGTCGGCGGTCACTATTCAATTCGACAACTTTTAACTGGGTAAGTGCTCGTTGAATGTAAGGCATTAGATATATAATTGTGAAAATTATTTTTATATGACCTCCTTACAAATTACTATTCAAGTTTTAGTGCATTTATATATATATATATATATATATATATATATATATATATATATATATATATATATATATATATATATATATATATATATATATATATATATATATATATATATATATATATATATATATATATATATATATATATATATATATATATATATATATATATATTATATATATATATATATATATATATATATATATATATATATATATATATATATATATATATATATATATATATATATATATATATATATATATATATATATATATATATATATATATATATATATATATATATATATATATATATATATATATATATATATATATATATATATATATATATATATATATATATATATATATATATATATATATATATATATATATATATATATATATATATATATATATATATATGTATATATATATATATATATATATATATATATGTATATGTATATATATATATATATATTATATATATATATATATATATATATATATATATATATATATATATATATATATATATATATATATATATATATATATATATATATATATATATATATATATATATATATATATATATATATATATATATATATATATATATATATATATATATATATATATATATATATATATATATATATATATATATATATATATATATATATATATATATATATATATATCTTAAATGCTCTATATCTATAGAAGCTCTTAAATGAATCTATCAAAGAGGCTTTTCGAAACAAAGCGTTCCTGGAGCGATGTCAAAAAAGGCATCAGCTTGAACTGCGTCAAGTATATAATGGAGTATACACTTGGATGAAAACTGCGTGCAAAAATGCCTTTGAAGACACTCTTTACAGCGGGAGACAGAAAGTGGAGCGCAAGTTTAATGTGCTAATGGCACATCAATTAGAATCAAGGTCTCTCGCTGATAGACAACGTAGTAGCTTTATTAACCGTGGTATAGATGGTGCTACCGACGTGCTAGTTGAAGAAGGAAGTGGAGGTCTTTTAACTGAGCACCGGGATGCAACAGCTACTACAAAGCGGGTCACTAATCTTTCATCAGTCTCTGTACCACCTAGTGTCATCAACGTACTTGCAAAGGGTCCGAAATTTTCCATGACTACCAAGATCAATGAGACCATTTTACGAGAAGTAGAAGCAGGGGTTGACAGATTGGCATATGGAAAAAGATGGAAAGACTTCTTAAAACGGAACATAGACGCTTCTAACCCCACTAACGCTGGGACCGCACCACCTGCTGCTCATGCGGATCAATAGCAGTCAAGAGAAAAAGCGGATCAAGAGTGATTTGTAAGGAGGTCATATACAAATAATTTTCACCATTATATGTTGTGCTTTGATGAAGGTAATGGAACACTTCCCCATCGTTACTCAGTCCGCCCACCCGGTATATGTGTCAGTATTGTACCTTGCCAATCTGTATATCAATATTCGTAATCTGATATTACAGGTGAAACAGATAATTATGCCTTCACCAGCTGAACATGTATTTAAACACACCAACAGCAATTCGTCGAAGTTCACATTCTAATCACGCATATACATTGCAGATACGGGGTTAAGTTGATTGTATAGCCTGACGTCTCAATAATATATCAATACACATCGGTCACAGAGTATGAGCAGCTATTGGACCGAGCTGGTGACCAAACAGTTGGACGCATACAATAAACACTACATTAAAGTCATGCTACAGCATGCAATAATTAATACCGTCGGTGTCTCAATAGGCCAATCCGCATCACGTTATTGTGTACATCAGTTGACAGCCGAACAGGATGTGAACCCCGCTTTAGACAAGCTAAGTAGCTGTTGGATAGCTCTGTTGTTTTGTGTATTTTTTTGAGGAACCACATTATATTTAGATATAAGGATTAGATATTTAGTTTTGTGGATCGTTTAGGTATTATTTTTAAGCATTCATAGTTAGCTGTTACCTCTTACTTGCTTTTTAAAGGACTTTTCATTCTAGCTTGTGTGCGCCAAAATTGTCTTAGTCTTATTTTTGTGTTATTAGTTGCAGGGTTGGATAAGTAGATATTTTTAGAAAATTAGAGATAATTAAGGTGTATTTAGTATTCAGTTTATTTAAGGATTAGATATTTAGTCTAGTATTAGGTGCACTCATAGCTGATTTGTGTCACTAGCTTTACTTAGATCTAGTTAAGGTTTAGAAGAAGAAAAAACAACAACAAAAAAAAGTTAAGTTAAGTTAGTAAAGTATTGAAAAGTGCATAGTACCTAAGTTATATACCTAAGTTACTAGTGTATTCAAATGAGCATGACTAGGATGCAGGCGAAGGTAGCAGAGCTAGAGGCCCTCCAGGCTAGGGTAGCGGAGCTTGAGGCGCAGTTAAGTAAGTGTAGGTGTAGAGATGAGCCGCAGGAGGGTGTAGCTCCTGACCAAGGAACGTATGCACAGATCGTGGTTAGGGGGTCAGAAAAGGAGCCTACAGGATCAGGGACCAGTGGTAGTTCTGATAGGGGCATAAGGGAGGAGGATAAGGCAAAGGTGGATAGTGCGGCTGGGGTTTGGAAGTGTGTTGGAGGGTCACGTTTCTGGAGACTCAACATTGTGGAAAGTAATGCTAGGGCCACAGACAGTAAGGATGAGGAGGGGTGCTGGGTAATGGAGGGTGGTAGCAGAATCTGGAGGAGGAAGAGGGAAGGGGATCAGGAGGGATGGACAAAAGTTCAGGGTAGAGTCAGGCAGTACAGCCCCAGGGAACATCCGCAGGTTACAATAGCAAATAGGTTCAGTGCGTTAGAGTCAGCAGCTGAAAGTGACAGGGAAGAGATTCAGCATTTAGTGGTTGGGGACTCAAGGGTAAGGCCCTTAAGGCGAACATTCTGTGGGAAGAGGGACAGATGTATAGTCAAACCAGGGGCAAGAGTAGTTGATATGGGCCCTGTCATTGAGGCAGAACTTGGTAGGAGTAGCCCGGAGACAGTTATACTACAGGTGGGGGTGAACGACATAGGACCTAGGCAGAGTGTGAGAATAGTAGCGGAGTACCGGAGCCTGCTGCAGAGGTTGAAGGAGTCCAGGAAACCAGTCATTGTGACTGGCATCCTCCCTCGCTGTGGAGCCAGTGAGGAGTGGTACTCGAGAGCTCTGTCTGTGAACAGCTCAGTTCAGAACTTAAGTTCAGCTATGGGGCTTAGTTATGTAGACTTATGGGATCAGTTCTATGAGTGGCGTAGGTACTATATGAAGGATGGGCTTCACTTATCGGATGAGGGGGCAAGGGCTTTGGGAGATGCCTACAGAAGTGTCATTCAGGGAAACTAGGTAGGAGGGGGGGGGGGGGGGTTCGGGGACGCTAGTACTAGGGCATCAGGAAGTAAGCATTGGTAGAAGTTTATGTCAGAATAGGACAGTAGATCATAATTCCCTCAGAATTAGTAGAGTCAGCTCGAAGTATAAGATCACATGTGTGTTGCTGAATGCCCAAAGTATTAGGTCTAAATTTGATGAGTTTGAGTGTTATGTTGCCCTTGAAAAGCCTGATATCATTTGTGTAACCGAGACATGGGTTAGTGAGGGGTATAATAGGGATAGGCTACAGGATTTCGAGTTACAAGGGTATAACATGTTCTCATACTGCAGAGAATCACGGCAGGGGGGCGGAGTGTTTGTATATGTAAATAGCTTGTACTGCACTACTAGAGTTGTTGATTCTAGTAAAGTAAAAGAAGTAGAATCAATCTGGCTTGACATTAAAATTGGTACAGGAAACAGAGGAAGGTTGAGGATAGGTGCATTTTACAGACCAGGGAATCTTCCAAGGAACTCCCAAGCTGAAACAGACCAAGATATTTGTGAGGAAATACGTAGGAACTTTCGGGCTCAGTGTCATATTATGGGAGATTTTAACTTAAGAGGATACGAAAGTATAGCAGAGGAAACAAATGAGTGTAGGTTGTATAGGCAAATCTTTGAAGAGGAGCTTTTCATGCATCAGTTTGTAACAGAGCCAACCAGACATTGCTCCATTCTAGACCTTGTATTCTCAGACAACAGTGATCTAGTTAGTGACATAAGTATTTGTGCAGGTCTAGGAACCAGTGATCACAATATGGTTAAATTCAATATCTCATCAGAAATGAGGCCCAAAGATAACCTTATTATGGTTCCAAACTTCAGCCGGGCTGATTTTGATGGTATTAGAAATGACCTCGCACAGATAAAATGGAACGTTGAGTTGGCAGGTTTAGATGCATGTGAGGCCTGGAATGTTTTCAAAGCTAGATTAAGCCAAATTCAGAATCGGCATAACCCCTCAGGCACAAACGTAACAGAACCAAGGGCAAACCAGTTTGGCTTACCCCAGAAGTAAGGAGTGCTATACAAGCTAAAAGAAGTGCATTTGGCATTTTGAAGGGATCTTCACTAGATATAAATCGGAAGGCCTACCAGAATGCAAGAAATGCAGTTAAGAAAAGGTCAGAGCAGCTAAAAGGGCAAAGGAACTTGATTTAGCTAGACATTGTAATGCAGATAGTGAGAAGTTCTTCAGTTTTTATAAGTTCAGTACAGTTTCCAAAAATATAGGTCCATTTAAGGTAGATGTGTTAGTTAGCAAGGACAGTGAAATGGTTGAAGTGCTTAATGATCAGTTTCAATCTGTCTTTACTATCGAGGACCAGAGTAGTATTGCAGCACTTCAGCCTGAGCTAGAGACAGAGGAGACTATAGGAGAGCTAGGTGGCATAAGTAGTGAACTTGTTCTAGAATATCTAAAGAAAGTAAGGCCTAACAAGGCAGAAGGACCTGATGAAATCCATGCTAAACTTTTAAGAGAATCTGAAAGGGAGTTGTCGGTTCCATTAGCCATAATATTTTCTAAATCACTCGCAGATAGTAAAATTCCACTTGATTGGAAAAGAGCAAATGTTGTTCCTATTCATAAAAAGGGAGATAGAAGTAAAGAGGAAAACTATAGACCGGTTAGTCTGACCTCATTAGTCTGCAAGGTGCTTGAATCAATCATCAAAGATAAGATTGTTGAATTCTTGGAGCAAAATGAACTCATCAAGGATACACAGCATGGCTTTAGGAAGGGTCGTTCTTGTTTAACTAATCTTCTGGAGTTTTTGGATGTTGCAACAGATAGCTTTGATCAGGGTAAACAGCTAGATGTAGCTTTTCTTGATTTCAGTAAAGCATTTGACAAAGTCCCCCATACAAGACTGGGGTTGCAACTTAAAATTCATGGGATCAGGGGCAAGATTCTGGATTGGATAGAAACGTGGCTTTCAGGACGCCAGCAAAGGGTTATATTGAATGGGTGCCAATCACAATGGAAGGAGGTTCTCAGTGGGGTTCCACAGGGCTCAGTCCTGGGCCCATTGCTTTTTATAATATTTGTGAATGCAATTGAGAACAGTATAGACAGCAAAGTCTTGAAATTTGCAGACGATCTAAAAGTTGTCAGGATTATTAGAGGAAAACATGATCAGGATGTTTTTCAATCAGATCTGGACAAGCTAGTTGAGTGGTCTGAAGCATGGCAGATGAAATTCAATTTGAGTAAATGTAAGATTATGCACGCTGGACGGGTTAGCAGTAAACATAGGTATGAAATGGGTGGGCAGAAAATGGAGCAGATTGAAAAGGAAAGAGATTTAGGTGTCGTGGTAAACAATAGACTATCAGCGTCAGACCAGGTTGTAGAAGCTAGGAAAAAGGCACTTAGAATGCTAGGGGCCATTAACAGAAATGTTTCCTACAAGAGTGAAAAGGTAATAACAAAACTGTATTGTGCATACGTTAGACCACATTTGGAGTATTGTGTACAAGCCTGGTCTCCAACATATGAGAAAGATTGCTGGTTGTTAGAAAGAGTTCAAAAAAGGGCAACAAAAATGGTTAATTGTCTTGGTAGTTTACCTTATGAAGATAGATTAAAGAAATTGGGTATGTTTTCACTTAGATATAGAAGGCTAAGAGGAGATCTAATTGAAGTCTTCAAATTTGTAAATAGTCAGCATTCTGGATATTTAAAGGGTATGTTTGAGTTCAATAGGGAAAATCGAGGTAGAGGTCATCAGCATAAACTCATAATGAAACAAAGTAGGACTAGGCTACGACAGTCATTTTTCAGTAGAAGGGTTGTAGGACATTGGAATATGCTACCAGGGGATGTCGCTGATGCAGTGACACTTGCTTCCTTCAAAATTAGATTAGATAAATACTTTACAGAGAAGGGATTAGTTCATAAATACTCGTGGGATTAGCCTTCTTTTATGCAGGTAGAGTAAGGTGATTTGAAGGGACGAGACTGGTGGAGGGGGTGGGGGGGGGGGGGGTGCAGGGTGCAACCTCGGATGGGCCCAAGAGGCTCTTTGTTGCACTTTTCTTTTATGTCTTTATGTCTTTTATGAACACTTGTCTACATGCTTATGCAGTTCACCGGGAGAGATAAAGCCTTTGCTACACCGGTCACACCTGTGTTTGTATTCGTGTGAGTGGTGCCGGATGACGTGCTGATTCATGTTCGACAACCTCCTCATCCGGGCCGGACAGAAAGAGCAGCCGTACGGCCGCTCCCCGGTGAGTCCGCATGTGTTTGGTGAGGTCTTCCCGTCTAACGAACTGGGCCAAGCACACATGGCACCCGTAGGCCTTCACGCCACTGTGAGACTTCATATGGGAGGTGTAATTAGACGTCACCTTAAACGTGGCGCCGCACTGCTCACACTGGCGGACCATCTCCCCGGTGTGGGTACGTTTGTGTGTCGCCAGGACACCGACCTGTGTGAACGTCTTGCTGCAGATGTCACATCCGTACGGCCTCTGAGACTGACCAGCGTGTATACGGCGGTGACGCGTCAGAGTACCCCGCACAGCAAACGCCTTGCCGCAGTCCTCACAGCGATGCGGCCGCTCTCCCGTGTGTGTCAAGCGATGGCGTCTCATGTGAGTCTTATTGTCTGTGGAGTACTCGCACCACTTACACTTGTGTCTACCGTCCCTGCCGATGTGGCCGTGACGATGCTGCACGTGATTGTCCAGACAATCCTGTCCCAGACACGCGTAGTCGCAGTGGACACAGTGAAGCATGCCTCCGCCTGGGGAACAGATGGTTACTGTGAGGTCTCAAATGGACAACATTTATATTTAGTGAATTAGTTGTTTGCTAGTGTATTTCCAAATAAAAATTCAAATCCCAGATGGCCATTTTGAAGAGAATGGCATTTCCCTTTCTTTTTACGTTTTTTTTATTTACAATTTGTTTCAAAGCTCTATTTTCTACGATTGTTCAAACATTTATCGTTGTTCCAGTAATACATGATTATCAAATAAAAGGAAAAGTAAATATTATGCATATTGCATATCAGAGCCTCGGCTAAGGAATTCTCACTGGGGAGGGGGGGGGGGGGGACAATTATACAAAAATGTTGCTAAGGCATATGGTTAAGTATACAGTGCAGTGTAGAAGTTCTGCTCAGGCCAAGCTGGCAAGGTCCGATACTTGTAGTGCGCAACTTTGCCCTAGATGGCGCGCAGTCCGGCGGGGTCAGATTCGACGAGGGTTGGGGGCTTGCTGCAGTGCTAGGATTGATGACCACTTGTTTCACTAACGCACCTGACATGTGGAAGCGGCGAGCACCGCCTGACCTCTGCCTCGAAGCTGGGGTGGAGAGGGGATGAAGTGACTGGCTGCCGCGCTGACTACAGCCGCCGCGCTGCCGGGCTGTCTGGCAGTGATTGCGTAATGCGCACTGGAATTCGTGTCATGAACGGGCGAGAACGGAATGGGACAGGAACGGAACGAGCCGGGAACAGAACGGGAACGGAACGGGAACGGAACGGGCCGGGAACGGAACGGGCCGGGAACGGGAAGGAAACGGAACGGGACGGGAACTGGACGGGAACGGGACGGGAACGGAACGGGGCGGGAACTGGACGGGAACGGGACGGGAACGGTACGGACGGGAACGGTACGGACGGGAACGGTCCGGACGGGAACATTACGGACGGGAACGGTACGGACGGGAACGGTACGGACGGGAACGGTACGGACGGGAACGGAACGGACGGGAACGGTACGGACGGGAACGGTACGGACGGGAACGGTACGGACGGAAACGGTACGGACGGGAACGGTACGGACGGGAACAGGACGGGAACAGGACGGGAACGGAACGGGGACGGGGACGGGGACGGGGACGGGGACGGGGACGGGGACGGGGACGGGGACGGGGACGGGGACGGGGACGGGGACGGGGACGGGGACGGGACGAGACGGGAACTGGATGGGAACGAGACGGGAACGAGACTGGAACGGGAACAGGAACAGGACGGGAACGGGAACTGGATGGGAACGAGACTGGAACGGAACGGGACGGGAACGGGACCGGGACCGAGAACGGGACGGGAACGGGACGGGAACGGGACAAGAACAGGAACGGGAGGGGAACGGGACGGGGACGGGAACGGGAACGGGACTGGAACGGGACGAAAACGGGACGGGAACTGGACGGGAACGGAACGGGAACGGAACGGGACGGGAACGGGACGGGAACGGGACGGGAACGGGACGGGAACGGGACGGGAACGGGACGGGAACGGGACGGGAACGGGACGGGAACGGGACGGGAACGGGACGGGAACGGGACGGGAACGGGACGGGAACGGGACGGGAACAGGACAGGAACGGGACGGGAACGGAACGGGACGGAACGGAACGGGAACAGGACGGGAACAAGACGGGAACGATACTGGAACAGGACGGTAACGGGAACGAGACCGGGACGGGAACGGGAACGGGAACGGGACGGGAACGGGACGGGACGGGGACGGGAACGGGACGGGAACGGGACGGGAACGGGACGGGGACGGGAAAGTGAACAGAACGGGACGGGAACGGGACGAATGGGGACGGGAACGGTACGGACGGGAACGGTACGGACGGGAACGGTACGGACGGGAACGGTACGGACGGGAACGGTACGGACGGGAACGGTACGGACAGTAACGGTACGGACGGAAACGGTACAGACGGAAATGGTACGGACGGGAACGGTACGGACGGGAACGTTACGGACGGGAACGGTACGGACGGGAACGGTACGGTCGGGAACGGTACGGACGGGAACGGTACGGACGGGAACGGGACGGGAACAGGACGGGAACGGGAACGGGACGGGGACGGGGACGGGGACGGGGACGGGGACGGGGACGGGGACGGGGACGGGGACGGGGACGGGGACGGGGACGGGGACGGGGACGAGGACGAGGACGAGGACGAGGACGGGGACGGGGATGGGAACGAGAACGGGAACGGAACGGGAACGGCCCCGCCATTTTTTTCGTAATCTGGAAAAACCGCAGGGGGGGGGGGGGGGGGGGTTCAAACACCCCCCCCCCCCAGTCGGGCGCGGGTTATTATAGAACATTCAGGATGTCGCGGATGTACATTTGTTGCAGAAGGTCGACTGAGGTCACCAACACGTTGTTGCCAATAACTTTAGATTGAATAGAGATGGAGATGCGAAATTTTGTGAGAGTGAATGTCAGAGTCAAATTTTCTATTTACTTTAAACCAATTGCAATGGGTATGCCTGAAAGTGCATTAACGAGACCGTTTGACGTCAGGTCACATACACATTTTCCATTGCGGCTTATTAGACAATGACGGGGTACCGCATATCTTTTTCCCCAAATGACTTGGGAATATCAGCCCAATTGCTTAATATTTGCAAAACAATATAGACGGTGCACAAAGAGCTATATAACCCTTCAGGGCATCGTTTGTCCCCAGGTCACGGCATAAGGTACCATTATGGCCATTGGAAGAATAACGGAGCACTACACATTGGAATAATTTACCAGGGATGTGGTGTCATTCGCACGTCTCTACCTTTATTCTATCAAAAGTTATTGGCAAAAAAGTGCTGGTGACCTCGTATGACCTCAGCTGGCTTTGTAGAGGTCACTGAGCAATAACTGCACATGAATCATCAAGAATGAGCTACAATAACATGATTCTGAAAGAATTGCCCTAATCCAATGCATATTCTCTGAATAGGAAGCATTTGTATATTTCCCAATTGACTTATAATGGCAGGTCACGAAATTTACCTGACCTTAGGTCATCGATACAAAGAATACCTTAGTTCGCAGCAGCCTTAGTTTCTTTCAAAAATAGGCTAGATGAATATTTTGCAGGAAAGGAAATGGGGTATGGGTTGGTCTACATACTCCGAACACAGCACAGCATATGGCCATCAGCCACCTGACCACCTGACCAGTACTGGATCTGTTACACCTGGCTGAAACCATACACAGGGATATATACCGAGACACAGCAATGGTGTACCTATGTATGTTGTGCTTTGATGAAGGTAATGGAACACTTCCCCATCCTTACTCAGTCCGCCCAACCGGTATATGTGTCAGTATTGTACCTTGGCAATCTGTATACCAATATTCGTAATGCGATTTTGCAGGTGACAGAGATAATTACGCGTTCACCAGCTGAGCATGTATTTAAACACACCAACAGCAATTCATCGAAGTTCACATTCTAATCACGCATCTACATTGCAGATACGGGGCTTAGTTGATTGTATAGCCTGACGTCTCAATAATATATCAATACACATCGGTCACAGAGTATGAGCAGCTATTGGACCGAGCTGGTGACCAAACAGATGGACGCATACAATACACACTTCATTAAAGTCATGCTTCAGCAGGCAATAATTAATACTGTCGGTGTCTCAATAGGCCAATCCGCATCACGTTATTGTGTACATCAGTTGACAGCTGAGCACTTGTCTACATGCTTATGCAGTTCACCGGGAGAGATAAAGCCTTTGCTACACCGGTCACACCTGTGTTTGTAGTCGTGTGTGTGGTGGCAGATGACGTGCTTCTTCATGTTCCGACTGCTGCGTGAACCGGGCCGAGCAGGAGGAGCAGCCGTACAGCCGCTCCCCCGTGTGAGTCCGTATGTATCTGGTGAGGTCTACCCGTATTACGAACCGGGCCGAACACACCTGGCACTGGTGCGCCTTTACGCCATTGTGAGACTTAACCCTCGCCCTACGGGAGCTTTTTTCACCTTCGCCCCACGGGGGGCCTGACAGGCCCCCCCTGTTAACTTCCAAACCAAGCAACTTAGAGCAATGCGGTAAGAACCAGCATGTTGCCGGTCATGAGAGGAATCTAACAGTATGCGATTTTTAGGTTTCAGGTCAACGGGTGACCTTTTAGGTCAAATGAATGACTTCGGATTTACCACGTCCAGAACAGCGATTTTGCTCTTCAGAAAACCTCAAAATTAGAAATTGATAAATGTAAATAAAAAGGCATGTTTCTGGACCAGTTTTGGCTCAGAAATACAGAAAAGGTAATTATTTGTTCGTATCTTGTCAAAAAAGTCATTTTTTTTTGTTGTTGAAGATATTGCTTCATATTGCGTCAAAAATGAAGATATTGCTTTGGAATTTGGTATGGGTATTGTCCATACTCAGTTCTCAGTTCTCAGTTAAAAATTTCGATTTTGTGGTGATTTAAAAAAAAAGTTTTATTTTTTATTTTAGGGGTTGAAAACCCAAAATTGTGAAAATCCGAGATTGCCATTTTAAAGAGAATGCCATGTTGTATTTTTGGTGAATTGCGTTTACAATTTGCTTTAAAACTCTGTTTTCTACGATTTTTCAAATAGTTTTCATTTTGTTTACCAACATGACGTCATCAAAACATGATTATTTCCCAAACTACTTAATCAATTTCAATTAAATTTTTACAGCATACGTATAAATGTTGTAAACTAAGCTACCGAAAATGTCAGCAAGATGCACCGCATGTGTAAAAAAGTTATTCAAGAAAAACCTCAGGGGGAGGGCTGTCAGGCGCCCCCCCCCCCCCCGTAGGGCGAGGGTTAACCCGCGCACTGCAGGGGGTTTGCGCCGAACACGTACTGCAGGGGGGGGGGGTATTTCCGCCCCACGTGAAATCTCGAAAACTACGCTACGTAGCGACAAGCGGAAAACGGCATTTGATAGCTTTTATACAAGTTCTATCGAAAGTATATCAGTATTTTGTTTTGGTCAGGTCAAAATTGAGGTCACCAGAGGTCATCAAAGGTCAAATTTTCCAGTTTTTTTATCTCCTGTTTTAGGACTTCGCTCCAGAAATTCCCATATATCTCGGAAACTATGCTAGTTAAAAACAAACGGAAAAAAGCCAACGCCAGCCAGTTAAATTTTTAATCGACAAGGTGTCCTCAAGGTGGGGGGGGGGGGCAGTCATTTGCTGTTTTCAACAAAGACTACTTCCGCCTTCTTTTATATCACCACACCCAAACTACCTCTCTTCGTATGCTTTGTTATGTTTGTTTCCATTTCTTAGCTGGGAGTGCCGCGACATTTTCTCTTTTGTTCTCTGGTGTTAACTTAAGGTGTCGTGCGTCGTTGGGATCAAGGGCGGGGGCACTCCTGGTCACCTATTAATGGGTGGCGGTTAGAAAGAGAAAGAAAAGGTCAGCAGGTCAATTTGACCTCCGGTCAAGGTCAAGTGGTGACCCAAGTAGGTCAAGTTGCATATTAGTAGACGTGTCTCGATGAGACAAACACATACGTACTGGTTTCTCTTTCATTCTGTCGAGAGTTATAGACAAAAAAAGTGTTGGTGATCTCGGATGATCTCAGCTGACCCTGTAGGGGTCACTGAACAAAAATTGCATATGCGTCATCATGCATGACCTATGATAACATGATCCAGAAGGAATTGGGCTGCTATCATGCGTATCCTCGGAAAAGGAAGCAGTCGAATATTTCCCCATTCACTTATAATGGGGAGGTCACGACCTTCACCCGACCTAAGGTCACGGATATAAACAAATCCGAGATAGAAGAATTGTAGGTAACTATGGCCTTATACAATCCTGTAAGTTTGAAATCGATCCGCTAACAACTGTGGCTGTGGTATGACCGCATACTTTTTGGAGGTTGGGTCACGTGACCTGGTCTGGTGACCTGACCTGAGATGACCCGAGGTAAAACAATTCAGACTATGTGGGTAATTGATGCGCAAACAGCTGTTAGGATCTGACAAAGCGGCACAGGGCAGGGTTTTAAAGAAAAAAGCAGATCGCTGCATCTCTAATGGATCCACACATCAGCTCATTAAGCACAAATACAACGCAGCCAGTATAAGCAAAAACAACCACGCGTCGAAACAACGCCACTTTCTTTTCACTTCCTTACATAATTGTCGAGACACTGACTCGTAAGATGAACGCAGCAGCGAAGTCATGACCTTAACATCTGAAAAGTGGTCCGCACTTACCAAGAAACTTATACGATCTGCGCTAGAATCCCCAGTCTGCCCAAGGGGAAACCGTGAATCATGATTCATGTAGCACTTGCGATGCTGGTGAAAAAGGAAAATGCCACACCAAGAACGTAGCGTATCAAATTACGTGTAAACTCTGTAATGATATTCATGTAGGGAAAACAAGACGGATGGTAATAATTTTTTTTTTATGGAGCACTTAAAGGAAATAGTTCACCTTCGGAAATTTTTCAGAACACGATTTTATTCTATTTTTTAATAGTTTCTTTTTTTCTTTTCAAAAATGGTCCTACATCGCGCCAGTTCAGGACAGAAAGTTGTAAATTATTAATGTTATGGTGTGCGTTATTGGTCTGCGCATGCGCCCTGGTAGTGCTGGCACTCTCAGACGGTACGGTATATCATATATGCGCCGCATTCCTTCGCCAAAAAGTCAAATATCTTCGGCTGGAGTCTTTTCAGCCAAGAAAAGTTGCAGTTAAGGATTTCTCAACACGGGCTACAAAACTGCTATTTCAGTTTAAAATCCCATGTTGAAGGTGAACTATTTCCTTTAAAGGAAATAGTTCACCTTCAACATTAGTTTTAAACTGAGATAGCAGTTTTGTAGCCCGTGTTGGGAAACCCCTATCTGAAAGTTGTCTTACTGAACAGACTCTCCAGCCGAATATACTTGAGTTTTTGGCGAAGGAATGCGGTGCTGGCGAAAGAATGTGGCGCTGGATCTAGCCCGGGCAGAGGCTATACCATCAGCCAATCAGCTTGCAGCTGGTGCTAACAAGCGAACCGCCGGCCGCCGGTTGGCACATCTCTAATGCGAATCTATCCTTACGCGACTACTTTCGAATCTGATTGGCTGAACCATTTTTTTTAATTCGCGTGACGTCAGGACTCTGACTCAGAGAGTATGCATATAGTTTTGATAAACAATAATAATGTACGGCCTTCTGTCCTGAATCGGCGCGATATAAGGCAATTTTTGACAATATTAAAAGGAATTGTATCGACAAATATAATCAAATCGTGTTTGGGAAAAATTTCCAAGGTAAACTATTTGCCATGCCATAAACTAGATGCCAGGAATAAGAGAAAGGGTACCAACTTAGGCAATCATATTTGAGTAGTACCTCAACACACAGTCCAAGAATGACAACTTCGAGATCCAAATTCTACACACCTGCATGAATGAGGCTAACCTAAGAATCACTGAATGGATATATGGTAAGTAATAATTTTTCTGAATTAACAAAACCTGGTCTATTTTTTCATTCTAAAAACGAGGAGCACCAGAAAATTGGGAAAATAATTTAGAAAAGGTGTTTTTATCGCTGAAAATGGAAGGAATGTAAATTAAAGTATAGGAACTGGCGAAAACTTGCTTCAGGAGCAAAACGATATTTCATGTTTTAATTATGTGCACAACTTAAAAAGATATAGCACGTTTTTTCTCCAAATAAAGGCTTTGACCCAGCCGTTTTAGCTTGGCATCACAACACGTTTCAAATGCCAGGTAGACAGCATTGTAAAGACCATATCTTCTTATATCTATTGATTGGTACTTTGTAGCCCTTTTTATATCGACACCACCTTTGTTTGGCTTAATATATTATGTGTAGCGGCGCCAATGTATATGTCCGAACTGGCGCCAGGGCGATCGGGACGCTTACGTGTGTGTGTGTTCTGTTTATGAACGATTAGTTACAGGCGGTGCCACTAGATGGCTAGGACTCGCCGGCCGCCGCCGATACGGCGGCTGAGCGGAGTGAACCCTCGGCCGAATATTGGACTGGTCCAGTGGTGACCATTTTCTCGATGAGTACGCGTACCCGAGTCCGAGTGCTGGTACTTGTAGAAGTTTGGAAGTGTTTTCTTATATGTACGTGTCGAGACGCTTATTCTGTTAGCGAAATTAGTAATGTTATTGTCATATGTTTTGATATTTAGAAGACAGTTACGCGTTAACTAATGTGTTCAGTACTTGTTCAAACTAGTGGCGGGTGTCAGCCATTTTTGCCATTTCATGGATTTGAGGCGACGAGATTTGAGGCAGGTTGACGTTTTCTGCCTGCCTTGTGGTGCAACAGTCGCTAAGGCTGGGTATTTATGATATGTTTGATGAAATATGCCTTTATTATTTATATCAAACTTTCACCACTGAGTTTATGTTGTTTCACTATCGTTTGATTTCTAATTGATGTTATGAATTTGTCGCCACGTGAAGGTTCTTCTTCATGCTTGTTTAATATTGTTTTGTTTGTTTCTTACAGAAACCATGCTCAACGTATAGAATACATGTACAATACATGTCTCAATCACAGGCCAGTTGCATGTGTATTCACAAATCTACAAGAGAGACCGCAGGCGGAAACATTATGTGTCATACAATAAGACATGAATCACCCCCACAATATGATGCATGTGTAACTGGTGAAAAGTGCACGGCTAACATTTAATCGTATGTGATAAGATGAAACAAATTTTGCTCTTTTCAATGGTGGCGTGGTGCGTCATATTACTTTATTGCAGCTCTTTATCGTTCCGTATTTCCGCAACTTGATTTGTTTACAATTCGTCAGTTCTACCAGAGTAAATCTAGATAATTATATAACGTAAATAATTAGGTAACGTTTTATGTTTATTGCTACTGTGATTCATCTGCGGTTTGCTTTCCGTCTTTGTATTTCTCGTATAACTTATTTAACTTAATCTGTCCGCAATCTGTAGAGTAACTCGCGACTTTTATGTATATCTGTAAACAGAAGTGTTTTCGTACCCGGCAACGCGCGTAACTTTCTCTTGCTTTCCGCTCCTGGTCGCGACCTCACGTTGCTCGCCATCCCATTTATTCAGTTACTTGGTTTGTAATTTGTCATACGTCATAGCCTAATATCATATTATCACATGATATAGCTGTCAACTGTTTAAAGCTTGGTCTCCCTTCAGGTTCTTATTATGTAATCCCGATCGCCTGATCGGTTTGCTTGTTGTCTTCTCGGCGCCATGTTTCCCGCCCGAGTCGCTCATCTGATATACGTCTGACTGCCCGGGTTGGCACTCGGCAGTCATTCGGTGTCATTTTCTTGTCTCCTCTTGTCGGTTCATTCTGTTTCGTTTGTCTGCAGATTGTTTGCCCAAATACATTGTGGGCGTGAGTCAGTAGCGGATGGTCGTAGGGGCTGAAGCCCCCTGCCTTAGAAAACGGCGCCCTCGGGCACCGCGGCGCCGCGACGACGTTCTTGCAAAGGATTTGCCGGCGCCGAAGGCGCTGTAGCGTTCTCGGGAGGCCGCCAGGGCGCCCTTGTGTCTACCGACATAGTCGTAGCACTGTTGAAAGGCACCCTGGCACCCTCAGAAGACAGCTTGCCGCCCTCACAACGCATTATGCCGCCCTCAGAAGGTACATCGCCGCCCTCGGAATGCATCATGCCACCCTCGGAAGGCATCATGCCACCCTCGGAAGGCATCATGCCGCCCTCGGAAAACATCGTGCCCTTTTGAAGAAAATGGCATTTTCTTTCATTTGATTTTTTTGCAATTTGCTTTACAACTCGATTGTCTACGGTTTTTCAAACATTTATCGTTTTTCCACCAAAAATGGCATGACCTGACGTCACTTAAACGTTATTATCTCCTTAACTACTTCACTAATTTAAATGACATCAGTTGGGCAAACTACGGGGAGGCGATCTAAAAATGGATCGATCAAATTTTTAGGTCGTGACGTCATACAAATGGGCGGAGCATGCCCTTATAAGGAGATCCGACCTAAAAATGTATTGTTTTCCTGACATTCACACCTTCAAACACCCTATCACCCCTAAAAAAATAGCCATCACCCCTGGATTTTTTTTTTCGGTTGAAACTGCACGAATCGCGCCATCATATTGTCTTGTACTTGTATGATCAGATCCCTACTTTGGCAGATATGGCCAAAGTAAGGGTCGGCGATCTCAATTTCGGCACTCGCAGCAGCCTCAGCGATTTAATTTTGATTCGCCACCTGACTTCATGATCTAAAATGGGATTAGCCGGCTGACTACCGATCTAAAAATGTATTTCACACTGTGGTCGTTGCGTCGCGGAATCAATATTTAGATCGTTATTTGCGTGGAATAAGGGGAATTACCGAATATGGTCTCATTTATTATTCCGATATATTGATGGACAACATGTTCTAAGACACTTTTTAACCTCCGAGTATGCGTATGTTGCTTCGAATTGTCCTAATGACAGGCCTCACAGTTTGATACTGCATGTATGCCTAAATATGGGCATAACAAAATCTACAAATTGATTGATCTATTTTGTATCGCCTCTGTAGTTTGCCCAACTGACATGTTGAGAGAAGACGTAAAATGGATGCAACATAAGGTACGGAACGTTTCACGTCAATATCTATCATAGTTTTCAAGATACTGAGAAAATCCGGGAGGGGCAGATTCTGCCCCGCCCCCCCCCCCCCCCCGGGGGCGCGAGTTAAGGAAGAGGCATATTTGACCCGTTTAATTGACATATTGGATTGCCGCCCCTTTGGACCATGCCGCCCCTGTTACCAAGGAAATATGCCGCCCTCGGGCCTGAAGCCTTAGAAAATCCTGGATCCGCCACTGCCGTG
This sequence comes from Chirona hameri, assembly GCA_036785665.1. Classification (NCBI taxonomy): domain Eukaryota; kingdom Metazoa; phylum Arthropoda; class Thecostraca; order Balanomorpha; family Balanidae; genus Chirona; species Chirona hameri. The sequence goes on from JAXIVJ010006270.1 coordinate 28,764, forward strand.
AGTCGACTTGGTTTCTCCCCCAACGCCCCACAATTTGGTGACCCCGACGTGATCTGTTTCCTGATATAATAGTTTCTGACGTGATCGTTTTCTGACAATCTTTCTTCTAACGTGATATCGTTTTGAACACGCTACCTTTGACATGTCACGCTATGCTTTGTACTGACCCTCGCGATCCAGCGCGAGCGTGTTTCCCTCTGCTCCGTCCGGAGTGTGTGCTCTCCGTTTTGCTGCGGTCTCCGCTCTCGCTCTGCTGTGACTCGCTAAAGGCACTCAACAATAACGGTAGTTAAAACTTCCTGCCCTGTTCCGCTCAGCTGAGTGACTGAGTGAGTTAGTTGCCTGACTCCACCTTTGTACACAGCAGCCATGCGTTTGTTCTTGCTGTGATGGCCCCTGACGTTGAAAGTGACCATCATGTCAGTATCAAACCCCCTGCCTTCATGGAATCTGCTGTTCAGGGCTGGTTTGCAGTTATGGACGCACAATTTCACATTACCAGAATCACTTCCGACGAGACAAAGTTTTAGCATGTGTTGTCAGCTCTCCCGCCTGATACCATTGCTCACATCCCTCAGGTCACCTTGGCTAGCAGGAACTTCCAGGAACTGCAGCAGGCTGTGACTGAGATGTATGAGAAGACCAAACCTGAACTGTTTGAGCATCTGATCAGCAAGACTCGGTTGACAGGTCGTCCATCTCTGTTCCTCTGCGAGCTCCGTGAGGTGGCGGACAAGGTTGGTGTCGGTGATGACCTGATTCGACACAAGTTCATCCAGTCCCTCCCGGCAGGGATCGCTCCAGCGATGGCCTCGCAGCGTGAACTCACGCTTTCTCAGTTGGGTAAGCTGGCTGATGAGTTGGTTCCTCTTGTACAGGGGGCCCATGCAGCAGTGAACGTGGCAATCCATGATCGTGACCCCCAGTGCAGCTCTGGTGTGAGTCTGCATCAGTTTCCCTACCAGCAGTCTCAGTCCATGCCGTGCCACTTGCTTCTCCACAGCCGAGGCAGCAACAGTCTGGTCCCTACAGGTATCCCACTCAGGTTCGTGAAGCTGGCATGTCAGGTGCTTTGCTCGGACTGAAACCGTTTCATGAAGGACAGAGACCCAAAATGTGTCGTACCCACTTGTGCTTCGGTGCGCAAGCTCGCACATGTAAACCGTGGTGTCAGTGGCCATCCAAGTACGCTAACCTCAGAGTGCAGCCCTCGTCGCGCCCAGCCTCGCCTGCACGTGTACCACTTCCGACTCCGGAAAACTAGAGGGGCAGTCTGTTAGCTATGCAGCCCTTGGCCTGCCACTCTTCCGGGTTGCAGTCCAGGCTGGCTCACAGCCACTGACCTTTGTTGTCGACACTGGCGCTGGTGTGTCTCTGATTCCTCAAGAGTGTGTGAACGGCACCCTGATTCAGCCCACAGCTGTCTCCATCACTACTGCCAGTGGTCAGCAGCTTCGTGTGATCGGTGAGGCCACTCTTGATGTTGTTCTCCCTGCTCTGAGACGCCAGTTCACCTGGACGTTTGTTGTTGCTGAGGTGACCGAGCCACTGTTGGGTAATGACTTTCTGTCACACCATTCACTGATCGTTGACTGTGGTGCACAGGTCCTCCGAGATGCCGCGACGTCCCTCTCCGTTCCTGGAGTGCCGGGAGTGTCTGAACCTGCTGTCAACCTGGTGTTCAACGATCTCTTTGCTCTTCCCGAGTCTGTACAACCTATTCTCCAAGAGCACCCTTCCGTTCCGGAACCTTGCCAGCTGGGTAACATGTTCAGTGACTCGCCCATCACGTCCACTCACAGCATCGACACTGGCAGCAGCCCGCCGACATTCGCTAGTCCGCGGCGGCTGCCACCGGACAAACTTCAGGCCGCCAAGCAGTCGTTTGACGTCTTGTTGAAGACAGGCGTCATTCGCCCTTCCAGGTCCCCGTGGGCATCCCCAGTTCACATGGTTCCCATGCGTAACCCCGGTGAGTGGAGACTGACTGGTGACTACCGCGCCCTGAACGCCGTAACCAAACCAGATCGTTAACCATTGCCCCACATCCAGAGTCTTTCCACCACGCTGCATAACATGGCATGTTTCAGCTAGGTGGACCTGCTGCGAGCGTACCACCAAATCCCGATGAGCCCAGCAGATGTTGAGAAAACTGCCATCACCACGCCCTTCGGACTGTTTGAGCACATGTTCATGCCCCTAGGACTGCGCAACTCTGGCGCTAACTTCCAGCGTGTGATGGATGGGATTTTCCGGGACGTTCCGTGTGTGTTTGTGTGCCTGGATGACATTCTGGTGTTTTCCCAGAACGAGACTCAGCACGTCGCTGATCTGCGTCTGGTGTTCGGCAAGTTGGCCGAGCGCCCTCGACAAGTGTGAGTCCCTCGACAAGTGTGAGTTCCTGCAGCGCACTCTCGTGTTCCTCGGGCATCAGGTGTCCGAGAGCGGGCTCAGGCCTCCCCAGACCAGAGTAGCCGATATTCTCGACCTGCCCAGACCCCCTGACTCAGCGGCTCTGCGCAGATATCTCGGACTCATTGGTTTCTACCGTCGCATGATTCCCAGATTTGCAGACGTTGTGTACCCCCTCACTGAGCTGATTCGTTTGCAGCCGAAGAGTAAGGAGCTGCCATGGGACGAGCAGCAGTCTCGCGCCATCAGCGACAGTAAGGTGATGTTGGTCGGAGCGCGTCCTCTGCCGCATCCACTACCCCAGTGCCATGTGTATGAGTTGGTGACTGATGCCTCGCAGGTCGCAGTCGGAGCCGTCCTCCATCAGATCGTCGACGGAGAGTCGGTTCCTGTTGGGTTTTTCTCCCGGAAGCTGAGTCAGCCCCAGCAGCGCTACGCGGCCTACGACAGGGAACTCCTCGCAGCGTATCTGGCCACTTTGCACCCCCGTGACGCCATGGAGGGTCGGCGAGTCACGCTCCTCACGGACCACAAACCCCTCGTAAGTATTTTCCGCAGTCTGGCACGTGGCGAAGTCTGATCGCCAGCAGCGTCATTGGTCAGGTATCACTGAGTACGTCATGGATGTGAGGTTCATCCGTGACCGTGATAATATTGTCGCCGATTGCCTCAGCCTATGCTGTATCTCTCGACTCATGTGACCTTCGCTTCATCGCTGATCACGAGGGTCAGGATGAGGAGACCTCCCGTCTGCGAGACTGTCTCGAGCCTGTGTCCCTCGCAGATGGCATTTCGGTTCTCTGTGACGTGACCAACACTCAGCCGCGGCCGTTCGTTCCTGATGCGTGTCGTCGTTCTGTCTTCGGCAGGGTTCACAACCTGTCTCACCCCGGTCGTAAAGCCACAGCTCGTTTGTTGACTTCCCGCTATTATTGGCCTTCTATGCGCAGGGATATCCAGCGATGGGTACGTGATTGTCTCTCTTGCCAGGAGGCTAAAGTTCACTGCCACACGAGGTCCGCCCCGGGCTCTTTCGACGTGCCGTCCGCGCGGTTCGAAACCGTGCACATCCGACATCGTGGGACCCCTCCCTCCGTCGGTGCCTCATGGACAACCTTTCACCTCACCATATCGTTATTTGCTGACTTGTATCGATCGTGCCACTCGCTGGGTGGAGGCCACGCCCTTAGTTAGCATCACTGCAGAGAGTATTGCCTCAGCGTTTTTGGAGACGTGGGTCTCGATATTTGGAGTTCCCCTGTATGTGGTCACTGACAGAGGTGCACAGTTCATGGCGGAATTGTTTGAAAATTTGTCTGAGATGATCGGGTTCCATCGCTTACGTACCACAGCCTATCACCCTACTTGTAATGGTATGATCGAGAGGCAGCATCGTACTCTCAAGGCAGCCATCCGTTCTCGCAAACAGGAGTGGCTGCGCGCACTGCCTGTGGTGCTGCTTGGGATACGAGCCATGCCTAATGAGCCTGGTTTTTCTTCATTTATAGCAGTGACGGGACGCAGTTACTGTTCCCGAGATGTTCAGTTTCACAGACGAGTGTTCCTGTGGGCAAGGAGTTCATCCGCGAGCTGGCAAAGCACATATCCGAGATCGCTCCGCCTCCGCCGCTGCTGACGCCGCCGCTGCGAGTTGGCCCGCTGCTGCCGCCGTCCCGTGGTGGACCGCGGCGGACTGACAGTGACCGGACGGTGCCAGTGGACGATGGGACAGTGAACGATGAGACAGTGAACGATGGCCGGACAGTGAACAGTGAGCGTGCGATGGACTCTGCTCGGACAAGGTTCCGCCGAGAGCGTGTCACCACAAGAACTACCAGACTGCCGACTGGGCTCCGCTCAGCTCCGCCGCAGCCCCTGCAGAGTGGAGCTCCACCGCCATCGCCGCTGCCTCCGCCGCGCCTCCCGCGATCTCCGCGGAGCCGGAACAGACCGACTTCCGCCTTCCGCCAGAGCTAGAGAGCTATTACACTAACCGCAACTACGAGCCGCCGGCAGAGAGCGGCTGTCGACCATCGCCGAGGAGGGAGCACCGCCGCTGGCGGGGACGTCCGCGGCGAGCGCCAGCGCTGCCCCGACCTCGACAAGGTGCGAAAGTGCACCATGCAACTGACCCCGGCCAAGCAGAGGATGCGTAAGCTGAAGGCACAGCGGGTCAGCAGCCTCAACAAGGCGCGCAGCCGCAGGGACCGGCCCTCCGGGAGGAAGATGGAGAAGCTGATGGATGACAGACTGAAGGAGTTGGACCTGTTGCACCAGGAGGAGGAGGCGCGCGCGGCACGAGCCACGGAGGAGGCGTCGGTGGTGGGCGGCGCTGCTGCCGAGACGGTGGCTGGTGCGCCGGAACAAACAACAACAACATTTATTGCTATGATGAGATGATGACAATGATTGTCCAGGTGATGGTGCAAAAGCCAAAGCTTAAGTCGCGGCACCACCACCTGGTCAGCTTAGTGAAGTCCAGCTTTTCTGTCCGGTGAAGGCGAGTCAGTCATGGATGATTATGTCGGCGCAGATCCGTGGATTCAGTTTACAAGAGGCGACAAGTAATAAGCAGGAATTTTTGGAAGTCATTGGCGATTAACAGTGCCGAGTCTTTTGTTGTGTTATGACCCAGAAGGAGTATATTTATTTTCATTGTGTTGGTTAATGTTTGAAAGTCGACATTGAGATGTGACGAAACCTGTCTGAAAAGATCCGTTCTTGCTGAAGTGAAACGTGGGCAGTCTAGAATGAAGTGGTTTGTGTTTTCCTGATTATGGCCACAGGAACATGCAGGGTCCGTGTTTCTTTGTATAGAATATTGATGTGCATTTAGCCTTGACATCCCCAGTCTGAGCTGTGTGTGTAGTGTATTACCTAGTTGTATACCTAAAGTGAAATAGTGTGGAGGGTGCGGTGTGCCGTATAGTGTTGTGATGCTGCGTTTAAACTGCTTCCGGTCCTGCCAGCGTTGGATAGATTGGGGCAGGGAGTTCCAGTTTTGGGATGTCTTCGGGATGAAAGCTTTCTGATACATGGAGGTCCGGAAATGTGGCAGTGTCAGTAACTTTGCATTTCTTAGAGTTCGTCTCGTATCTTTTAGTCTTGTTTCGGGAATCATGTTTCTAATATATTCTGGTATACAAATTGTGTTGTTCTTTATCTGTCCGTATAGTAATAACCTGTGAATTTTACGTCTAGTCTTGAGACTGTCCCATCCAAGTTCGAGTCGTAGCTTGTCTGTTGAGGTTCTTGGAAGTGTGTTTGTGACCAGTCTCGCAGCTCTGTTTTGCAGTCGTTCTAATCGTAATTCGTCGGATATTGTCAGGTGGCCGTCGTAGATGCAGTCGCAGTAGTCAAAGTGAGGTCGTATGTACGTCTTGAAAATTGTATCGAGTACTTGTCGTGGCAGATATTTGGCTATGGGGTATAGAAGACTGAGGGCAATGTTTATTTTCCTGACAATAGCGTTAACTTGATTTTGGAATCGAAGCTCTTTTGAAAGAATTAATCCTAAGTGTTTATGAGTGTCTGTCTTGGTAATCGGCTGTCCTGAGAACTTTAGTTTGGGTAAATCGTGGTGGTTATTTTTGGAAAATGTCTGAGTGAAAGTTTTAGATGGGCTAAATATTATGACCCACTGTTGTCCGTAATTTTCGATGATTTCTAGGTCCTTTTGAAGGGAGGTTTGGACTTGTGTCATGGTGTCAGGGGTATGAGAGGCGTATAATGAAATGTCGTCAGCGTAAAAGAGGGCCGTGTTTGTCAATTGGTCCGGAAGCCCGTCGAGATAGAGAAGTGCTAAAAGTGGGCCGAGGATAGATCCTTGCGGGCATCCTGCATTTATCGTCACGGGAGTCGAAAGGGCGTCGCCTACTCGAACTTTGTGTCTGCGGTCCGTCAGGTAAGATTTTAGCCATTCTAACAGTGAGTCAGTGATGTAGTAGTCGTGTTCGCATTTTAATAAAAGTCCAGCGTGCCATATTCTGTCAAAGTATTTTGTCACGTCCAAGTACACTGCTGTAAAGTCGCGTCGTCTGTCTAGGGCTTTATAGAGACTGTCCGTCATGTATGATAGTTGCAATTGTGTGCTGTGGTGAGGCCTGTACCCGCTCTGCATATCAGAAAGGAGGGAGTTATTCGTTAGATGATCATAAGTATGTTTAAATAAAAAAATTCCAGAATTTTTGAGAGGCAACAGAGTAGGCTAATTGGTCTGTAGTTTTGGGGATCCGATGCCGATCCATTTCGCTTGTAAATGGGCGAGATGTTAGCTTCCTTCCAGAGTTTCGGAAATTTTGAGGAGGAAAGGGACTTGTTGAAAAGCTTGGTGAGTGGTTCCGCTATTAATAAAGCAGTCAATTTCAATATATTGGTTGGAAGTTGGAAGGAAGCCGGAAGATGGCGTCAAGGTGAAGGAGGAACCCATGGACGTTGAGCTGGCGCCACAGCCGCCGGATCGAATCCCACCGCCCTACCCTCGCTCCATGCCGCCGCCCTACCTTCGGTACGGACCGCCGCCGCCGCCGCCGATAACCGACCTGGACGCCACCTGGGCGGACCCGCCGGCCTGACGCCACGGCTGACGGCGGACGGGCCGGCCGGCCGAGTGCCCACAGCACACTGAGCACAGCAGCGGTGGCGGTGATCTGCTGCTGGAGGAACTCACCCGCTCCAGCGTCGACTCGCCGCTGTCCGACGGCCCGGCGGCGGGATCGGGGGGCGGTGGGGTGTCCCCGGTGATCGCCGGCGGTGGCGCGCTGGTGCTGGCGGACTCAGCCGGCCCGCCGGCCTCAGTGACGGGGAGGAGGCTCCCCCGTGCCTCGGTGGCAGACTCAACAGGGCCGTGCTTCTCTCGCCGGAGATGAATCTATGTGACGTTACGGGATGTGCAGTGACATCACGGGATGTGTGGTGATGGCAAGGGATGTGCGGTGACAGTATATGATGTGCGGTGACATCATACGATGTGATTATGTGCGGCGACGTCATGTGATGTGCGGTGACATATGATGTGAGGATGTGTGGTGACGCCATGTGATGTATGATGTGCAGAGACGTGTGACATATGGTGGTTTATGGGTTTGTGATGTATCATACTGTCATGTGGTGACTGGCAACTGCTTCATGTTCGAGGCTGTCACATGATGTGTGGTGACTTCACGTGGTCTGTGGTGACGTTGCTGAGCGTGTGCTAACGTCACGTGATTCGTGGTCCCGTTATGTGCTGCCTGAAGTAGGGTCACGTGTTGTGATGTGCAGAGACAGGTACAGGTGATGTGCCGGTAGTTGTACTCCGCGGCTTGAGGCCGACATATCACATTGAAAGTAATATTTCACTCAGCTGAATTAAATGTTTCTGGACGTGCCACAGTCCACACCATGGTGTGAGTGCTACTTCTTGTCCTTCTCTGTCCTGTTTAACCGGTGAATACATGATGTTTGGTAGTTATTCTCGTCATTCCGTGTGCTGCATCGTGCCATGTGACTTCCGGCTCATACCATCAGCTGTTATACTCCGTCAGAGCTGTTATCATTATCAGGATTTGTGTGTATGTTTGAAGGCTTATCGAGCTGCCTGGGCCAACAAGAATAAAATGAACATCGCGGGACACAAGACCCAGGTCCTCGTCCTGTCCCAGTGGGCTCAAGACGCCCGCAACGTTACCATCAGGGTGGCTGGAGAGGAGGTGCACGGAGCTCTTCAGGTGAAGTTGCTCGGCGTCACCTTTGACCGCCTGATGCACTTCGGGGAGCACTGCGCCGGCCTGCGCGAGAAAGTGAGGCCCCGCACTGCTCAGCTCCGCAAGCTCACTCGTGGGGCTTACGCGAGACCCACCTGAGGACGGTGGCGAACGGCTACGTCCGCCGCGCACTGGAGCATGCCGCCGCCGCCTGGCTCCGCGCCGCCTCCGCCTCACACGTCGTGCTGGTGGAGAGGGAGATGCGGGCGGCCGCCAGAGCCGTCACGCCGTCACCGGATGCCCAATCTCGACGCCCTGTCACGCGCTGATGGCGGAGGTGGGCCTGCCCACCGCCCAGTCCCGACGTGCGGTCCTGGCCACGAGGATGGTTGCGCTCGCGGCCTCCCTGCCGGAAGGAGACCCCCTTAGGGACCTGCCTGCGTGCTCTCCCGCCGCCGACTCACAAGCGAGAGCTTGGCCGTCAGGTACTGGCCGAGCTTGGATACCGGACCACCCCATCGAGGCCCGTCTCAGGGTCACGCTGCCGCCGTGGACCCCGGCCTCCGACGTGACAATCTCCGCCTCCATTGGCCCGGACTGCGGCAGGAACCGTGCGGAGGAGGTCCGCCGTTCTGCCGCGGAGCACCTTCTGCGCACCCTGCCGCCGGAGGGGGAGGCAATCTGGACATGGTCGGACGGATCTGCGGACGGAGGTGTGACCCACGGCGGAGGTGGCGCCCTCATCGTCCTCCCTGACGGCGACTGCAGAGAGGTCAGGGTACCAGCGGGCCGCTTGTGCTCGAGCACCCGAGCGGAGCTCATCGTGCTTAGAGCCGCGCTGGCCGCGGTTCAGGAGCTAGACGACGCAGCAGCAGATATGGGACCAGCGGAGATATGGGAGCTGCTCGGTCCCGCCGCCGGCATCGCATCCACCTGCAGTGGGTGCCGGCGCACTGCGGGCTGGCGGAGAACGAACGGGCAGACGCCCTCGCCAAGGAGGTATCAGCCCTGGGCCAGACCGAGTCGCTCATCGACATCAAGAGTGCGCCGCCCCCAGAGCGGCAATCGTGGTATCGTGGCGTCGCATCGTGGCAGCGCATCTTCATATCCACCTCAGGCATCGTATCAGCGCATCTTCAAGGACCACCTCCCGGGCCCGGTCCGCGGCGACAGCCGAGAGGCCGCCGTGGACATCCACCAACTCAGAGCCGGACACTGGAGCAGGTCCGAACAGTACCTTCATCGCATCGGACGCCGCCCGACCGACTCGTGCCCGGGATGCAACGACGTCGGGTGTCCAGCGGCCCGGTGTCGGGTCTGCGACGAGGAGCCGGACACGCCTCAGCATATCCTGCTGAAGTGTCCCTGCCTGTGCGGGGCTCGCCTCCTATCGCTGGGAAATATATATGGACGACCGGAAGACCTGCAGCGGGACGACGTGGTGTCGGCCTTGGCTGCCGGCTACCGGTCCTACCAGAGCCGTACGGCTACGTCCCGGCCCTAGCCGGGGCCGGAGGGACCAACAACAACAACAGCTGCCTTGACTGTTCATTATCATAAGAGCTGTATCTCCGCTGTAAAATGTTCTGTTCCACAGCCCTGGCCGTGGTGTCGGATCAACAATGCGCGCTGTGATGTGCATAGTGCAAATAATTCACTTTGTTGGAATTCATGAATTATCATCTTGAGCTGATATGCGTAGATACAAATGAAAGACACTAGTATACTGGAAAACACTTGTTAATTGAACACAATTGTTTAACACAAAACCGTCTGAGATGATCGAATTACGCTCCCAAACTCAAGCACCGCAAGAATATACGTTTGGTTTTCCGAGGTAACGGAAGGGTAAACGAAATTGGTTGTTGTAAAATGCGTTTGAGCCAGGGGCGTCGCCACACACAATGTGTTTAGTGCTGGGCCAGTCAGGTGTTTGGTCCCGACTACCATGTGGGCTAATGTTAAAATCCTGCTGATCTGGGGTGCTGGAGCGATTCTGCCCCCGCTCTGGTTTGAACACTTAGTGCTGCATTGGAGGCTAGTCTATGTATGCATAGTTAGTTAGTTTATGAATAAATGGTCATTGAGGATTTCACGGGTCCCGGCAAACTGGGATTAAGGTGTGTTTTTATTGTTTTTTATCATTGCATGCTAATCGTAAATGTTCCTGACAAAGAATGCATTTAGTCATTTTGGACGTCATCATTGCGCGTGTATGAACGGCGGTACCCGGCCCCTTCTCCCCTTCTGCCGATGTTGTCCAATTTGGTTGTACTGTCTTCTTTTTTCCTTCTCTTTTTTTTTTTGGGGGGGGGGATTTATAATCACCTAACACTTATAGCAAATCCTAAACTGTTCAAATTAGCGATATGTATGCCTATTTATACCTTTAACGGCACCAGCAGCTCAATAAAATAAGTTTCTGTGCAATTTCCAAACTAACGGTAGCATTCTGACATGAGAGCAAACATAAATACACGCCCGGTCAGTATTTTTCGTATTTTTGACATCATCCGAATTTAGTGTCGCCATCTGCCGCAGACTAAGCGCGCCACCCGCGCCACCTATGGATGGCAGCGACAAACCGCACAGAAACGATGCTGCACTCCAGAGTCCAGACACTGTTCCGGGTACATGTTCGTAGGTTTCAGATGACATGGTTCTTTTATAACACAATGTACATTAAATGTATTGTTTTACTTTAAAACAAAAAATAAATGAGAAATAAACTACTACATTTATAACATGTGTCGGATAATTGTCATGTATATACATTTTGCTAGTCGAAACGTTACTATAACGCACGGAAAAAATCCAGCTTCGAAGGACGGGGTGCTTAGTGAGTATGAAGTATGACTGCTTGAAAAATAAAATAAAGTCAAACTAGTATTTACTTCACATACTATAAATGTTACGAAAAGACATGTTAAATGTATTTGAAGCTAAGAATGCAAGCATTCGGCTGTTACAGATCAAACATGTGAAATAAGCATGTGAATCACCACTATCTTTCGATAACCGTAACCATTCCTGCATTACGTCAGGCATACGTCATGGCACTGGCGCCATCTAGCGACCAGGTTGACCAGAGGTTGACCAGATGTTGACCAGAGGTTCACCGGGAGAGGTTGTGGATCATCCAGCTGATAGAAAACAGCTGATAGACTTGAGAACTTGCCCAACAAAACTTGTGGTCGTACCACAGTCACAGTTTTGGATGAACGGTTTTACACTTACAGGATTTCATAAGGTCATATATATATCTACAATTCGTATATCTTGTATTTTTTATATCAGCGACCTAAGGTCAGGTCAATTTCGTGACCTCCCCATTATAAGTCAATGGGGAAATATTAAAATGCTACCTATTCCAAGGGTACGTAAGATAGCAGTCTAATTCCTTCTGGATCATGTTACTATAGGCTATCCTTGATGACCTAGGTGCCATTTTTGGTCAGTGACCCCTACAAAGTCAGCCGAGGTCATCCGAGGTGACCAACAGTTTTTATGTCAATAACTCGACATAATGACGATAGAGAAATGAATCCGGCACCAATGTGTGTGTCTCGTCGAGGCACGTCTTCCCATATGCAACATGACCTACTTGGGTCACCACTTGACCTTGACCTGAGGTTAATCTAACCTAATCAACATTAATAGGATTCGAAGCGCCTCGACAAGACAAACACGATGGCGTCAAAATTATTGCCTTGTCGTTATTAGGTAAAACAACCTATTTGTGAAAAACTGCTTTGTAAAAAAACCTTTTTGACATTTTATGAGCTCTGGAGCCTTAACTATTGACCTAAGCTAAAATCTGAGGACACCAAGTGCGATTGCATTTTTCAAGAGCTAACGATTATTTTTTCATTTGTTCCTAGCTATCATATTCCCGATATATTTGGGGCTGTTCGAAGCGAAGTCCTAAACCTGGAAAATCTGACCTTTGATGACCTCTGGTCACCTCAATATTGACTTTAACAAAACAATATCAGAAGTACCTTCGAATGTGCTTCTCGAGAGCGTTCGTGCGCCCTTTTCCGCGTCTTTCTAGCCCTTTTAGTTTTCGAGTTACAGGGGGTCTAAACACCCCCCGGCACGGCGAAGGTGGTGCCGAGCACCGGCACGGCGCGGGTTATCAATGAGCATCAGGCTAAGTCTATTGTGTATATTCTGACCATGCTCAGTCACAGCATCCATTTTCTAAAAAAATGCGCAATGCATATCCTTTGAAGGAAAAAGAGTCGAGAGAATATTTCCTCTCAAAATATGTTATCTAAGGAAACTTTCAAATTCCAAGAACTTCAACAACACAGCGTCACTTAACCATCATTTGTGGTGTTTGCATTATTCATGTGTATCTCGGACCTGTAATATTGTCGCTAAGTTCTTTGAGCAGAAATAGGCAAATGTTCGGTAATACTTGGATGTTGAGGGCATTCCGGCAATGATCACAAAAGCACAAGCGGACCGCGAGACTAGGAATGGCGGGTCAAACGACACTTGTTAAACTAAATAATAAAACGTTTGACATACAGGCACGTTTGCTATTACTATAGCTTGACGTGCGTGGAACTAGCAACAGTTCGATATTCAGATATATATCCACAGATATTTGGAAAATCAACGACACTTCGATAGCGTCCAAATTTGGTACAAAAGCAGCTAAAGACTTCCTAAGACAAAGTCCATAGGGATTTTGCGATGCATACTATAGTTAAGCTTCTAGATGTGAAATAAAGGCTATTTCGACATTGACAACCCCTTTCGAGTTCGCTCAAATCTGGCACAGGTGTAACCAACGATCTGCCAAGAGGGACTTTTTGATGCATTCCAATTTCAACATGGGGTGCCGGGCTGATACAAAGATGTAGAAATTCACACCTTTACAATGCTGTTCTACAATTGGGACATTTATGCAGACAATTTACCTCCATGTGCAAAATGTAGGAAACAAGTATACGGTGTAGCCGAAGAAACATCATAATCTAGGACCCAACAGGTGCACTTCAAAAGGTAATTTCTGCTATTTAAAATACGATAAAATATCATCTTATTTGGGGTGCACAACACATGTGTGGAACCACAGTGCTTTGCATTTTAAGAAACATGTGATCACATATGTGCGCGACAAGTAGGATGACAGAAATGTGATGCTGTTTTAGCTTTGTCCATTCGTTTTTTTGGTCTGTTTTTACCTCGTGACTTCGTCTGTAATTGGGCCACTTTTGCCCGTTGACGATACATTGAATAAACTAAACATGATTGCGGTGCTCAAATCGGCATGGGGGGGGGGGGGGGTCTCGGCCACCCTCAAGAAGATATAGATACACGCATATGATACTTTCTCCTTTGCCGCACGGTTTCAGCACACTTCTGTAAACCGAAACCGCGCTTCTTTCTTTCCGAACACATCATTTCTGGTAAAGAACGCCAGGATCTCTTATTTGCCTTCTCGATCTGTCTAAATGCTTTAAAGTGATCAACCACACAACGCTCCTTTCAAACCTTACGACCTATCCTACTGCCTGCATCTGAAAATCCAAGAGGGAAGCTGTGATACACGATCATATGCTTGACCTATCCAGCAGGTTATTCTTACCGTCAGCAGGCGAGGAAGACGTGGTAACGCTGAAACCCTCCTCCTTGATTTCCACCGACATGGTGAGACCAGGCGAGGCATTTTCTAGATCACCTGTAAAGAATCAGTACATATGGAGACGTAGCAGCTTGATTGACCCTAGGAGCTGCAGACTGATTGGCAATAAGTCAAATGTGATAGAAGAAACAAGTAGAAATTAGGAGAAGTGAGAGCGAAGAAGTACATGTTGGACGAGCATTCAACTTAAAATAAGAGCAACCATCGATACATACGATAAACCATGAAATGTCGCTCTAGGTATTCATCCGTCACCCACAAGAGGCTTAACCCGCCATTGACTGAGGCAGGGGAGGGGGGGGGGGGCGTTTAACGCCCCCTGATTACTTTTCATCATAGCTTAAAAAAACAATAGCGCCATCAACGTGAAACTTCGGGTACCTTCCTCTATAAATCACGTTTAGGTTTTCTGTGAAAAAAATAAAGCAATTTCGTCGATTCTTTTTTAGTTATATCGAATTTAGTGACGTCACTACACACGAGTTTTACACCAAAATCAGCTAAAATGTAACAGACCGTACAAATGTCATATTTTGAGCAAAATGTAATCCAAAAACGTCGAAAGATAGCAAATGGCAAGGGCTACAACATGGCTATCTCGAACTTTGGAATATTTTTTTGACCCCAAAAAAGGAAAACATTGTGTGTGTGTGTGTGGGGGGATGTCCACAAAATCACATTTTTCAAAGATATTAAAAAAGCTGGAATATGTGTTAGGGAACAACATTTGGGAAACTACCATGCCAAATTTCAGAATTATATCACCATTTTTGACTGATGTATGGCATCTAAAGTATGGGTAACTCAAGACGTCATATTGAACAATTTCGTTTTGTGGCTTTTATTGACCAGATACAGACAAATACATGGCACCACTGTAATTGTGAGACGAAACTGCTCTAGAGACATGACTTTTGTATTGATATTTATATTTTTGTTTACCTTAAACGCTCCTTTCCTAATCCTCCTAATAGGTCACCTTGAAAGTTTTCTCGAAGTTCAACCATACGGTGCATCTTGAGCTGAAAACTACGAATATGACTTTGGTTTGGACAACTGATGGATATATGTGGAGAAAGAAGTCAGTTTCTCTTTCTATTTCACGAGAAATCGTACGATAGCAGCAGGTGTTACGGCTCCCCCGCTCCGCCTGACGCCAAGTACAGTCTCTGACAAGAGGCCGCCGCGCCGCCCGGGCGGCTGAGCGGATATTAACGAGGCGTCGTGACCAGAGACAACGTGCCAGAGAGTGTACCTGCCTCCGGCGGCGAGCCGGCGGCGGCGAGCGGCGAGCGAAAGGAACTGATCGTGGCCCAGAACAGCGGAATTGAAACCGGGTCTACTAGTCCTGTGTCGAAATTACTTAACGTAGGGAGGTAATTATTTCACCACAACCCATTTTTAGATCAGCTATCTCAGTCCAAAACTCCATGTTAAAGGTGAACTATTCCCTTTAAGTGACCTGAACTGTGAACATGACCTGAACTTGACATTAACTTCACGTAAATGATGTCAGGCGGCAAAATGACCATCACTATCGAATTCTCCGAGTAAAATTGCTCATAAAACATGTGTTGCATGACTTTCGTAGATATTTTGAGCATAGTGACCTTTTGTGACCTGACCTTGACCTTAGTCAACAATCTCCCTTTAGCGCATGCGGGATGTGTATCATACTTTTGGCAGCACTTTTGGTGATCATGGTCGTAATCGAAGGCTTTGGATGGAAAGTATGGCCCATAAACTAAAATACGTCGAGTTTGCCCTTTGACCTGACCGTGACCTGACATTTGACCTGACTTTGACATTAATGAGTATGCTTTAGATTAACCTCATTGAGAGCTTTCGATTGCCGCCTTGTACGTCTCGCTGCCACCATTGGTTCGGAAGATAACCAGGGGGAGGGCTCGTTTAAAGCCCCCCCCCCGTCAATGGCGTTCTCCTGAGACCAACGCCGGGTTAAAGGGAGTGTGCCTACTGTTTTGGAATGTCAAAAATATTTGTCATACGGTAAGTAGCTGTTGGTTTGATTGTTGTATATGATGAAATTCACATCTGGAGCCCATTTAGTTGAATTTTCACTTATATTGTTTTTTGTTTATTTTTGTTTCGATATCTATTAAACGATCGCCACTATGGTGATGTTATGTAAAAGGGCGCACATAAGACAATACAATTACGGTCACATCATGCAAGATAGAAAGACGAGTTTTGCACAGCACGTTCTTGCCACTGTGAACTTTATTATGTGCAAATTTCTTAGCTATAAATTGATATCTTCTTTTAAAAAATGGCCATCGGCAATCATCGAAATGGCCATCATCGAAAAACATGATGGCCGTCCAGTTTCTGTTCGGCTGTTGCTATCAGCGTGCACGAGCTGTTTTGTTGAATTGCTATTGGCCGGCGCTAACAATATGCTAGCAGTTTAATCGATAGTTGCAGTGCTTCTAGTAGCGGAAGCCCTCTGGAGTATACCCGATAACTTTTTGCTCCCAAGCAAATTCCTGGAGTCTTTGAATATCTCAGCAACTAGGGTGAATCTGGAGAAATGAAGTAATGGTTCAATTCAGAAAATTGTGTTCTATAGACCAGTGCCAATAACCCCAACTAAGCGATGTGAGTAGGCACACTCCCTTTAACCCGCGCCTGCGCGACGCCGTTTTTGGCACAGGTGCTGGGTATCAGTTATCCACATCAGTTACCCACGATCTGTTTCAAACTTATAGCATTTCATAAGGTCATAGGTACCTACCTGAAGGCGACGCCTTTGGGGATGTCGCGGACCGAAGGTTGTCGACCAGGGTAAAGGTAAGTAAGCTTAGCAACCACCCGTGAAACATTGTGTGATCCGACTGGGATTCGAACCCACGATCCTTCCATTAGTGATGTGATCCATCTTTCCATCCTTCCTGCGCGACGCCTGCGCGACGCCGTTTTTTTTTGGCACAGGTGCTGGATATCAGTTACCCACATGGTGTGATTTTGTTTACTTCGGGTCATATTCATTCAGGTCACCAGGCCAGGTCACGTGACCCTACCTAAAACAAAGTTTGCCGTCGTACTACTGCCACAGTTTATGGCCTATCTGTTTCAAACTTACGGGATTTCATAAGGTCATAGGTACCTACCTGAGGGCGACGCCTTTGGGGATGTCGCGGACCGAAGGTAGTTTTAAGATATGTTCTCGAGATCTTGAAAGTGGAGGACCTCTTTCAAAACAACAGCACGTGCGTCCTTGTGACCCACACATCGAATCACGTGGTCATACCAAGCACTGTCGCAGAGTAAGCTTAGCAACCACCCGTGAAACATTGTGTGACCCGACTGGGATTCGAACCCACGATCCTTCCATTAGTGAGTAGCTTTCTCAAAGGACTCTTATGTTACCCCAACCAAATTTGACACTAACCCGCGAGTCACTGGGGGGGGGGGGGGGTTAGCCCCACTTGGGAATATTAGGAATATATCAATAACTAATGCATATATCGACGCCAAACTTTCAGTACCTTTCCGGGCGTCATTTTTAAACCTTTTGAGAGAAAAAATGGAAAAATTTCGTCAGATTTTTTCTCTCGAGTGAATTTAGTGACTGGGTAAGTATGGTAAGTATGGTTTAGTATGGGTAAATCATGACGTCATATTTTTTAATTGCGTTTTTTGGCTTTTATTGACCGTATACAGACAAATAAATGCCAGCACTGTTTTGTTAGATAAAACTCATATAGAAACATGCTTTTTCATTTCGATTTATCAATTTCAAATTTTGACCTTCAGTGACCTGAACTTCACCTGAACTTGACACTAACTTCACGTAAATGAAGTCAGGTGGTACAATTACTACCACTATCGAATTCTACGCGTAAAAGCGTCCATGCAACATGTGCTGCATGACTTTCGTAGATATTTTGTGTGTAGTGACCTTTTGTGACCTGACCTTGACCTTTGTATTTTCCAACAATCTCACTTTAGCTCATGCGGGATATGTATCATACCTTTGAAAGCACTTTGGGTGATTATAGGTGCAATCGAAGGCCATGGATGGCAAGTATTGTCCATAAACTCAAATACCTCGATTTTGACGTTTGACTTGACCGTGACCCGACATGTGACCTTAATTTGAAATTTTTAAGTTTGCGTTAGGTTTATCTCTTTGAGCGCTTTCAAATGCCACCTTGCGCGTCCCGCTGCGATCATTGTTCTGAAGATACCAGGAGGGGGGGGGGGCTAAACTCCCCTCCCCCCAGTGAGTCGTGTTACAGAATATACCCCAGTCACTGCCGGGCTAAGGTACCCGGTGGAATGGCAGCCAGGAGCTAGAGAAGTTGGATTTTGCGAAATGTTCTGAAATTTTAAAGAAACCCACAAAACATATCCATAAAGGAGGACCCCGGGCAAAACAACTGTGTCACGTACAGATTGCCCGTCGGCCACTTACTCCTGTTGCACAACGGCAATGGCCTCCCATTGTAACAACAGGTCGCTATGGGCAGCACCTATCCGCCCATGGGCAAAGTACATCATCCTTGAGAATATCCTAAATGGAGGAGCCCTGATGATACGAAACTAGAACGTGCGCGGCTGATCCCCTTCCACTTACCCTGCTGGAGCTACCGATACCCGTTTCGGAGCACTGCAATGCACCAGGGCCACTGCAGGGCTGATCAAGTGGCCGAATGTCGCAAAATCGGGGCACGGGGACATATTCAAGGTCACGTAAATTCGATTTTGACCAGGGTAAAGACCCCCACCGGCATGTGGGTATCCACCAATAGCTTCTATTCAGAAAATTTAGAGACAATTTATCGATTCGTTTTTGCGCTAGGGGCCATCTTTGATTGGCCCCATTATAAGTCTATGGGAAATGGCACGTGCCTGCCGCGCGCGCTGTGGAATTTGCCCACACTAGCGGACCCTGCCATCATCTAGATCCCCGTGATTGAGCGATATGCTGAAAATGTCGGAGAAATTTATCAAGCCGTTTTTTAGAGCATCAACTTCACCCGATCTCGGACACGAATCGGAAAACAAAGCCAGGAGAATGGCTCAGGTAGTTTTTCTATAGAAAAACACAATTATAAAGAATAGTGTTAATTTCAATATAGAACAACCTTCGGTTACAATTCAAATATCTCATATTTGTTATATCGGTGACCTAAGGTCAGGTTAATTTCGTGAACTCCCCATAATGTCAATGGATAAATATTAAAATACTTATGCACGGGGCATTGCTTTGGGGCAATACCGGACCGAAGGTTGGTTGAGTCCGTTTTCGGGGGGTTGAGAACATCCCCATGGACGTCCGGCCTTCGGCCGGCCGTCTCTTTTTGCAATTGCATGTGAAATCGACTTGTCTCAGAGTTGACACTTTTGCCAACAGGTACTCTACGCAAAGCTCCACACCCCTATGAGAGTTTCGTCAAAATCCAAGGAATTTTTCTCGAGATATAGGCCTTTTTAGTTTTTCCCCATTGACTTGCAATGTGTGTTTTTTCTTCTAACCGCCACCCATTAACCCTATTTGTAACAGGGGGGGGGGGGGGGGGGGCAGATTCCGCCCCCCCTCATGTTTTCGCAGATATCTCCAGAACGGCTGGGAGCAGGCCCATGCAATTTTGGGACTTTTCATAGAATTCAATACCGCATTTGGAGTCAAAATTTTGAGTTCTTAACCTGAACAGAGGCGGTTCCAGGGCACAGTTTTGGGTGGGTTCGGAGGCGACATTTGGCGATAATACGGAAATGCGATCTTCACGGTTTTTTCCTAAAGGCGGCCGCTCACTAGGCCATTCGGCGCGCGGAGGTCGCGATAACGCTACGACTTTCCGCGCATCTTTAGCGACTTTCCGCGTTCGCGTCAGCCGAAACGTCAAAAATCGCGGACGAATGTCGTCGGCCGGCCATCTGCGGACCGGCGGAAAAAACCTGATTCGAACGAGCTTTTTTCCGCGACTGAACGCCGCGGAGCCGCGGACAACAAAATTGATCAGGCAACAGTGGCGAATATATGCAAGACAGAGGTACAAATTTTGCACAGCATGCTCTTGCCGCTGTGAAATTTGTTATCTAAAAGTTTCGTGGTTCTAAACTTACATCTTCGTCGAAAAATGTCCATCATTAATTTACCTTGTGACAGGCTGTAGGCACAGGTTGCGACATGCTGTAGGTCGGCGGGGCGGAATCTCGCGAGCAGACAGCGCCGAATCCGCCGGAACAAGGACGATATTCAGCGGTATCGACGCGATTTTCCGAGGCGGAATGTCGCAGTATATCGCGCGCCGAATGGCCTAGTGTGCGGCCGCCTTAACTGCCTCAAGTATGAAGGAGTTACATCGGTTTACGGTGATTGCAACAAGTGCAAATTAGTTGATGTTAATTAAATATCATACAAATTGCATGGGAGAGGCGGTTGCAGGGGCTTGAAAAGGGGGGGGGGGCGGGGGTTCCAGGAAGTATGCAATGCTTGGCGGGAAGCCAATAGAGCGATATAAGGGGCATTTATAGCTATCAAGATGTAAAAGATAGCTTCTGCTTCCAATATTTGCATACTTTATTACATATAGAGTTTCAGGAGCGTGTTCAGGCACATGAAAAGGGGGGTGACTGGCATGGTGATGACGATATGCCAGCGATAACGGCGCAATAGACGGTTAGCTTATAATGATATATGCACATGAGGCCAGAAAAGGGAATAAAGTCTTTTTTCAGAGGCGCGCTCAGCAATGGAAGAAAGGGAGTAATATTATTGCAAGGAAACTAAGAGGCATGGGCGTACAATGACAAAACATACTGCTGTTTTCGGATGAAAAACACACCACAGGGTACTCTACGAACGATTATAAGATAATAGGCGAGTCCAGATAGGGTAAAAAGGGGGTAAGCAATGTTAATTGAAGTTGTAAGTGAAATAGCCACTGTTGACTAGTTAGTATCATAATAGCGGATAATATACTTCAGACAAGTTGTTGGGTAGCAACTTGTCTGCGGTTAATATTTTTTCCCAATTTTACCTCCCTTTTTCACTAACCTGGTACCGCCTATGGCAAAAATATGATTTATAACTGTTTTGTCTAATGTCACAATCACATACCATTTCATTTATAAAAAACAACATCAAAAAATGATTTTATTACGCATTTACTTCACCCCCATATTGAGTGACCTGCACACGCCTATGATTTTTGCATTTTCAAACGTCACCGTCATATATCAATTTCCAATTCAATCTATATCGATTCCTATCAGCTGTGTTAAAATCGGTTGATAAACATGACAGCTATGTTGGATCAAAAATACCACTAAAATCAGTAGTTTTGCCACCCTGTTGCCCCCTATCAAAAATTTGGATTTTTTAAAATTATTTAGAACTGTAGATCCTGTTGAAGGGAACCAAACACCGTTTCATTTTTGAAAATCGGACGTATAGATCTCGAGTTCTCCGGGGGGGGGGGGGGGGGGGCGGAATCCGCCCCCCCCCCCCCCTGTTACAAATAGGGGTAGCCAGGAGCCTGTTACAAATAGGGTTAATAGGTTACCAGGAGTGCCCCGCCCTCGATCCCAACGACGCACGACACCTTAAAGGAAATAGTTCACCTTCGGAAATTTTTCAGAACACGATTTTATTATATTCTTTAATACAGTTTCTTTTCTTTTAAAAAATGGTCCTACATCGCGCCAATTCAGGACAGAAGGTCGTAAATTATTAATGTTATGGTGTGCGTTATTGGTCTGCGCATGCTCAGACCAGTGCTGGCACTCTCAGACGGTACGGTATATCATATATGCGCCGCATTCCTTCGCCAAAAAGTCAAATATCTTCGGCTGGAGAGTCTTTTCAGCCAAGAAAAGTTGCAGATCAGGATTTCTCAACACGGGCTACAAAACTGCTATTTCAGTTCAAAATCCCATCTTGAAGGTGAACTATTTCCTTTAAGTTAAAGGGAATAGTTCACCTTCAACATAGGTTTTGAACTGAAATAGCAGTTGTGTAGCCCGTGTTGAGAAATTCTTATCTGGAACTTGTCTTGGCTGAAAAGACTCTCCAGCCGAAGATATTTGACTTTTTGGCGAAGGAATACGGCGCATATATGATGTACTGTACCGTCTGAAAGTGCCAGCACTGCCATGGAGCATGCGCAGACCCATAACGCACACCATAAAATCAATAATTTACAACCTTCTGTCCTGAATTGGCGCGATGTAGGACCATTTTTAAAAAGAAAAAAAGAAACTGTATTAAAAAATATACTAAAATCGTGTTCTGAAAAAATTCCGAAGGTGAACTATTTCCTTTAACACCAGAGAACAAAAAAGAAAATGTCGCGGCACTCCCAGCTAAGAAATGAAAACAAACATAAAAAAGCATATGGAGAGAGGTAGTTTCGGTGTCTCTATGTGGTGATATAAAAGAAGGCGGAAAGTAGTCATTGTTGAAAACAGCAAATGACTGCCCCCCAACTACGTCCCAGGATATCATCCTCACTCATCCTCATCCAGGACAGCATGAGGATGGATTCATTCCCTCTCATCCTCATCCAGGCCAGGATGAGGATGGATTAATTCACTGTGTTAGTAAAGGGGATATCAATCATACAGGGCGGAGGACAAATTCTGGTCTATTTTCAAGTTTTCTTGCTGGTACTCTGTGGACCCCACTCAGCTAAGCGTAGCTTGTTGCTGAGTAGGGATCCCAAAGCCAGCGCCAATGAATGGGTATATACCTAATGATATACCATATAATAATATATCTGGTATTATATAGTAGGAAATGATAATGGATCGTCTGTGGATAATATCACAGGAAAGGTGATTATATGACAGGTAATATATGACAGGAAAGGTGATTATGATATATAGGGCAAATATGTAATCCGAGAATATTTCACATTGTTCTTTGGAATGGACATGAAAGGTGTTATAATCACGATGTATATGTACATCAGCATATTCTATATTGAAGCTCTATATTTATTCATGTAATCACTTTAAAGGGAAATAATGACCTTTTTCCACAAAAATGGAGTTAGCACTTGAAATCGCCAGACGAGACCAAAATATATTGTAAATTCATCACATTTTGCATGAAAACTTTCCTACCGAAAGATATTTCAAGTTAAAGTTGATAAGCGTTCCACACTTTTAACGACCGGTACTTGCAAGTACTTTTTCAAACTGCGGGCTTTTTCCGTATTGTTTTTTTAACGCAATGGAGTGGAAAATATATTGTGCGTTCTGCATGTTGCGATTATATGCCCGGCGATCTTCTAAAACTAAAAGCGATTGGAAAAAGTGGCAATGAAATCGGAAGCTCATCAATGCACATCAACGGCGGCATAGTTAGTGGTTGCGACCCTCAATTTTTGAAAATCGATTCATTTGTTTTCAACATTAGGAGTATTGTATAATTTGTCTGTGGCTGTATATAACACTATGCTTTATATTATCATGAAAAATAATAATTTTCCCCCAAAAAACTAACAAACAATAACACAAAACTGGCAATTAAATCGGAAGCTCATCGATGCACATCGACGGCGACCTATTTAGCGTCGGCGATTTGTTTACAAAGTCATTGTCATGCTTCTCGGCGCACTTAACCATTGTGGCGAGTTGTTCCTGATTAGTATACCCAAGTCCCGTAGCAGGCTTTGTTAATGACGTCACTGGTGCCATTCTTGTGTAGCATTGCAAAATATATCTGATTTTGAGTTGAAAGCTAATTAAAGACTTATTCAAATTATTGTTTTTAAGTTTGAATTTTCTTGTTAATCATTATTAAAGATATTTTATCACTGTATTTCATAGTAGTTGACACTTCAGAAACTTGTGACGTAATAATATTGTATCCAATATACATTTCTCTCACCTTTTGCTATTGTGGCGCAGTGCCGAGTGCTTTGCGAATACTAGCTTGCCTGGGGTTCAATTCATTCCGCCCTTATTTTATTCGAGTTGGTATAGTTTGCATGTTATTGTTATTCATGACTTATACTGATAGTCAGTCATGCATTACGGATGCTTCATGGATTGCTTCACGGATCAGAGCGCTGCTCGAACGCACGCTAGTAGCGCTAGTAGCACTTTCGTTCTCCATGGCAACCAGACGTGAGCCAATGAAAAGCCAGAACGTATTCCCTTTCTGGCTTTTGATTGGCTGACGCCTGGTTGCCATGGAGAACGAAAGCGCTACTAGCGCTACTAGCGTGTGTCCGAGCAGCGCTCAGTTTGATCGGAAACGTCACAGAGCCTCCAAAAATGCCGCACTCGATGTAAACAATGGTAGGGAAGGACGAATTTGTCAATGACCTTCATAAAGTACACAAGGTACTTGTTTTGTATTTTTTCCAAACTTACAACTTCGAATTTGGGAATAATTTTATTTAATTCTTAAATTTAAATAAAATAATTTTAAAACCATAACGGTAGCCTAAGAAATTGTTGCTAACAAAATCAAAAGGTCATTATTTCCCTTTAAACTCGTGAAATGTTGGTAACTACACTGATATTACTAACAACTAAGTATTATAATGCTGTCACTACCGCATTGTTTTCGTCATATTCCTCCATAATTTGACGTTTTTATAAGTTGCTTAGAACGGGGAATCGCATTAAGTTGTGGGAAAACAGATGATATTGAAGAGTTCCATAGACGTGGACCAAACCAAGCTATTGTGCGGATGCGGTAAAGTTCCCAAGTAAATATTTCAATGAAGTGACGTGTTATTCTAGATCCACGATGGTTAGGCGGAGATAAATTGAAGAGTGATCTAGTCAAGGTTGGAGCTGATCGGGTAATGACACTATGCATGACAAGAATGGACTGTTGTTTAGCAATATCTGTAAGTTTAAGTAGCTGAAGTTTAAGAAATATTGGGTTCGAGTGGGCAATCCTATGTTGATTGTCAATAATCCTAACTGCTTTCTTCTGAAGAATTAATAGTTTATTGAGTAAATGTTAAACTACATGTTGCTGTTGCAAGTGCAAAGGAGTTTTCACAGACTTGAAACTTGGCATCAGATCAGATGACGGTGTCGACTCGGGACCCTGAAAGTGGCGTCGCAAACAAAGCGATGTTCTAAAACAGGAAAAATGGAAAATTTGACCTTTGATGACCTCTAGTGACCTCAATTTTGACCTGACCTAAAAGAACACTGGAATACTTTTGATGATAGAACATGCATAAAACTATCAAATGCCCTTTTCCGCTTCGCCCTACGTAGCGTAGTTTTCGAGATCTCAGAGGAGGGGGGGGGGGGAAATCACCCCCCCCCCCCCCTGCAGTTCGTGTTCGGCGCAAAGCCCCTGCAGTGCGGGGGTTAAGTGTGATAATGACAAACATAAGTGTAAAATATATATAACATAGTTGAATAATACAATAATTAAGCTGAACAAAAATGACAATTAGAAACACGCCCATCATCGAAGGTCCATACCTGTGATGTCGATTTTTGAAAACGATTGGGGGACCGAACAAGAACAGAGCGAAAGGGTCCACCGGCGCCATAGCTTTACCAATACAACTAAATCGGTCGAAATTAACACATTTCCTGAAGGAAACTCAAAGCAGTTTATACAAGGGATAATTTGCTTTAACCCTCGAACTCTGTTCAGCATTCCATATGCCAGGGTGTCAACTGTGAGAGAAGGCATTTTTGTGAGACTGTCCAGGCTGGCTAATAGGCTCGTAGATAAATGTTCCACAGTGGCCCTGTTCTCAGACACTGTCATCATTTCGTAGCAAAGTAAGGTCATATGTCGCTTCATTGTAAGTAGGTAGACTATACGCGCTATGTACGTTTTATCTGTCACCGGTGTCGATATGATAGGTATTGCTGTGTGTATCTATTGTTACTTTTTATTTCTATTTAATTAAAATATTCGTTTTCATTTTTTCCTTTCTCTTCATTTTTTTCTATTTTATCTTCACTATTTCATCACATATTTCTTACTACGTATTTTATTCTTATATATTAAATCCATTTGTGTCATTCAACAGCTTTTAACCATCGCTTTTGTATTATAGAGGATCTTTTAGGTGATCTTTTAATTATTATTATAGGCATAGATGGTTATGGGTGAGAGATGTAATGTGATCTTTTAAGTATGTGAATGCGTGTGGTTTTATCTGTGTGATTTCGCCAATAAATGGTTTACCCCGTCGGCGATGATGTTAAATAAATAAAAATAAAATAAATAAATCCGCCATTGACTGGGGGGGGGGGGGCGTTTAACGCCCCCCCCTGATGAACTTTCGTAATAGCTCAAAAACCAATAGCGTTATCAACGTGAAACTTCGGGTACTTTCTTCTAAATCACGTTTACGTCTTCTGTGCAAAAATAAAGCAATTTCGTCGACACATTTCGAGTTATAACCAATTGAATGACTACACACGATTTGTACACCAAAACCAGCTAAACTTTAACAGAGCGTGCAAATGTCATATTTTGAGAAAAGTACAATCCAAAAGTGTGAAAACATAGCAAATGGCAAGGGCTACAACATCGCTATCTTGGAGCTTTGAACATTTTAGTTTTTGTCTCCCAAAAACTAAATAAACGTTTTTTTTTCGGCGGGGGGGGGAATTATATAAAAATCAAAATGTTATCAAATGTTTTTTAAAAAAAACGGAAGATATGTCAGAGAACCATACGTAGGCAACTACCATACCCGACAATTTCAAACTGATATGTCCATTTTTGACTGACTTATGGCATCTAAAGTATGGGTACCCATGACGTGATATTTTTATTGCGTTTTTTTACTTGTATTGACCAGATACTCGTGCCAGGGGAGGCATCCGACCCCAAAGGACAGCTTATTGCCAGCATCTCGGGAGGAACTGGGACTACCAGAAACCCCTTTGTCAGTCAGGGGGGCCCTGGTAGTGGTACTGAACATGCAGGGAGGCCCGGGTAGTGGTATTGAACACACGGGCCCCTGCACAAGGTAGGGGCCCTGTGCCCGTCAGTTGCCCCCCCCCCCATTAATTGAAAATGAATAGGTACCGGGCCCTCAAATGACAGTCGAGGGGCCCCCTACCTAACCCCAAAATGTAAAAACTCCCCGGATTTGGACCACTATATTTTGAGTGGGCCCCATTTTCAATTCAACTTTTATAAATATTTTATTTGCCTTCAGATTGCCAAGTTGGGGGGGGGGGGGCTAGTCCCGATCTCCCCCCCCCCCCGGGGGCTATAGTCCCGATCTTCCCCCGTTCAAACCTAACGACCTATTCTATTGCCTGCATCTGAAAATCCAAGAGGGAAACTCTGATACACAATCATCTGCTTGACCTATCCAGCTGGTTATTCTTACCGTCAGCAGGCGAGGAAGACGTGGTAGCGTCGAAACCCTCCTCCTTGATTTCCACCGACATGTTGAGACCAGGCGAGGCATTTTCTGGATCACCTGTAAAGAATCAGTACATATGGAGACGTAGCAGCTTGATTGACCCTAGGAGCTGTAGACTAATTCGCCATAAGTCAAATGTGATAGAAGAAACAGAAGTAGGAATTAGGAGAAGTGCGCGAAGAAGTACATGTTGGGAGAGCATTCAACTTAACCCTCGCCCGTGCAGCGTCCGATCAGTGCGTGACCGTGCAGGGAGGGGGGGGGGGGGGGTACACCGCCCCCCCCCCCAGTGTTTCACCCCTAATTGGGCTAGAGTTTCGATTAAAAACGAGTGTGTTGCTTGTTACGAGAGGAAGCCATTGATATCCGATTTTAAGCTCATATGTCATTAGGTGACTTCTGACGTCATGTCAATGATCCAAAATTCAACCAAATTGTAAATGCGTATAAATTGAATTTAATCGAGCTAGAATCGCGAATAAGCATATCATTATGCTAAATGGGTGCCAAATTTGAAATCAGCATCAAAAAATGTCCTAGAAACTGCCAAATTCCAAAAAAGTAATGTCAGGTCATGTCAGGTCATTTAAGGTCAGTGACCTCGGTTGATCTGTTGGGGCGCATGACCCCAGTGGAACATATAATTATGTAAAATGGATCCCATATTTGAAATCAGCCCCACAAAATGTGCTAGAAACTGTCAGAAGCCAAAAAGTCGTATGAAGTCATCGGAGGTCACAATCTCAATGGAAACCACAACTTTCACCTGAAAACACCTGTACATATGCTCCTGAACAACCAACACTATGAAACTGCACAAGTTACCAGGATCAATACTACGGGTCACCAGTTGCGCCTGACATGACCTTGACAAACAGGTCAAAGGTCACGGGTCATGTGACCTACATCTTAAAATTTTCAGAATGTGTCAAACTGTTCACAAGTAGGGTACTGAATGTTTCATCACAATCGGTTGATATTTACGCGAGTTATTCCCGAAAAACCGAGGAGGGTTGCATCACCACCCACCCCCCCCCCCCCCCCCTGCACTGGCGAGGGATAAAATAAAAGCAATCGTCGATACATACGATAAACCATGAGATGTCGCTCTATGTATTCATCCGTCATCCACAAACAGTTTAACCCGCGCCTGCGCGACGCCGTTTTTGGCACCGGTGCTCGGGCTTCAGATACCCACATTGTGTGAATTGCTTGACCTCGGGTCATCTCAGTCAGGTCACCAGGCCAGGTCACGTGACCCTACCTAAAACAAAGTTTGCCGTCGTACTACTGCTACAGTTTATGACCGATATGTTTCAAACTTACAGTATTGCATAAGGACATAGGTACCTACAATTCAAATATCTTATATTTGTAATATCGGTGACCTAAGATCAGGTCAATTTCGTGAACTCCCCATAATGTCAATGGGGAAATATTCAAATGCGTACTATTCCGCGAATACGCAAATCAGTCCAATTGCTTCTGGATCATGTTATCATAGGACATGCTTGATGATCCAGGTGAAATTTGTGTTCAGTGACCCGTACACTGTACAGGGTCAGCCGAGATCATCTGATGCCACCAACAATGTTGTGTCAAGAACTCTCGACAGAATGAAAATAGAAGTGAAACCGGCACCAATGTGTTTGTCTCGTCGAGACACGGCTCACACTATGCAAAAAGACCTACTTGGGTAACCACTTGACCTTGACCTGAGGTCAAATTTGTACATTGTACATTGGCAATCTGTATATCAATATACGTAATGCGATATATTCCAGGTGAAACAGAATTGGCGTTCATCGGCTGAACATGTATTAAAACACACCAATGCATCGAAGTTCACATTCTAATCACGCATATACATGTCAGATACGGGGCTAAGTTGATTGTATAGCCTGACGTCTCAATGATATATCAATACACATCGGTCACAGAGTATGAGCAGCTATTGGACCGAGCTGGGGACCAAACAGTTGGACGCATACAATAAACACTACACATTAAAGTCATGCTAAAGCAGGCAATAATTAATACCGTCGGTGTCTCAATAGGCCAATCCGCATCACGTCATTGTGTACATCAGTTGACAGCCGAGCACTTCTCTACATGCTTATGCAGTTCACCGGGAGAGATAAAGCCTTTTCTACACCGGTCACACCTGTATTTGTAGTCGTGTGTGTGGTGGCAGGTGACGTGCTGGTTCATGTTCGACGAATTCGTAAACCGGGTTGGACAGAAGGAGCAGCCGTACGGCCGCTCCCCCGTGTGAGTCCGCATGTGTTTGGTGAGGTCTGACCCTGTAAAGCAACCGGACTGAGCAGGGAGGAGCAGCCGTACGGCCGCTCCCCCGTGTGAGTCCGTATGTGTCTAGTGAGGTTTGTCCGTTGTAACGAACCGAGCCGAGCACACATGACACTGTACGCCTTCACGCCACTGTGAATCTTCATATGTGTGATGTAATTAGACACCACGTTAAACGTGGCGCCACACTGCTCACACTGGCGGAGCTTCTCACCAGTGTGGATACGTTTGTGTCTCACCAGATGACTGAACTGTGCGAACGTCTTGCTGCAGACGTCACATCCGTACGGCCTTTGACCGGTGTGTATACGCCGGTGATTCGTCAGATTACCCCGCACAGCAAACGCCTTACCGCAGTCATCACAGCGGTGCGGCCGCTCTCCCGTGTGTGTCAAGCGATGTTGTCTCATGTTGGTTTCCTTGTCTGTGGAGTACTCGCACCACTCGCACTTGTGTCTGCCGTCCCTGCCAATGTGGCCGTGACGCCGCTGCACGTGATTGTCCAGACGACCCTGCCCCAGATACGTGTAGTCGCAGTGGACACAGTGAAGCATGTCTCCACCTGGGGAACAGATGGTTACTGTGAGGTCTCAAATGGACAACATTTATATTTAGTGAATGAGTTGTTTGCTAGTGTATGAATATTACGTGGCAGCAGTAATACATGATTATAACATAAAAGGAAGACTAAATATTATGTATATTGCATATCAGGGCCTCGGCTAAGGAATTCTCACTGGGGAGGGGGGGGGGGGGGGCAATTCGAGATAAAAAAAATGCTGCTAAGGCATATGGTTAAGTGTACCTATACATAGACAATGATACATTTTAAGTGTGATCATGACAAACATAAATGTAAAATATACATAACATAGTTGAATAATACAATAATGAAGCTGAACAAAAATGACAAATAGAAACACGCCCATCATCAAAGGTCCATACCTGTGATGTCGATTTTTGAAAACGATTCGGGGAACGAACAAAAACGGAGCGAAAGGGTCCACCGGCGCCATAGCTTTACCAATACAACTAAATCGGTCGAAAATTAACACATTTCCTGAAGGAAACTCTAAGCAGCTTATACAAGGGATAATTTGCTTTAACCCTCGAACTCTGTTCAGCATTCCATATGCCAGGGTGTTAACTGTGAGAGAAGGCATTTTTGTGAGACTGTCCAGGCTGGCTAATAGGCTCGTAGATAAATGTTCCACAGTGGCCCTGTTCTCAGACACTCTCTCATCATTTCGTAGCAAAGTAAGGTCATATGTCGCTTCATTGTAAGTAGGTAGATTATACGCGCTATGTACGTTTTATTTGTCACCGGTGTCGATATGATAGGTATTGCTGTGTGTAACTATTGTTACTTTTTTATTTCTATTTAATTTTATATTCGTTTTCATTTTTACCTTTGTCTTCATTTTTGCCATTTTATCTTCACTATTTCATCACATATTTCTTATTTCGTATTTTATTCTTATATTTTAAATCCATTTGTGTCATTCAACAGCTTTTAACCATCGCTTTTTTATTATAGAGGATCTTTTAGGTGATCTTTTTTTATTATTATAGGTATATATGGTTATGGGTGAGGGATGTAATGTGATCTTTTAAGTATGTGAATGCGTGTGGTTTTATCTGTGTGATTTCGCCCATAAATGGTTTACCCCGTCGGCGATGATGTTAAATAAATACAAATAAAATAAATAAATCCGCCATTGACTGGGAGGGGGGGGGGCGTTTACACGCCCCCCCCCCCCCCTGATAAACTTTCGTAATAGCTCAAAAACCAATAGCGCTATCAACGTGAAACTTCAAGGTACCTTCTTCTAAATCGCGTTTACATCTTCTGTGCAAAAAAAAGCAATTTCGTCGACACATTTCGAGTTATAACCAATGTAGTGACTACACACGATTTGTACACCAAAACCAGCTAAACTTTAACTGAGCGTACAAATGTCATATTTTGAGAAAAGTACAGTCCAAAAGTGTGAAAACATCGCAAATGGCAAGGGCTACAACATCGCTATCTCGGAGCTTTGAACATTTAGTTTTTGTCTCCCAAAAAACTAAACAAACGTTTTTTTTTTTTGGCGGGGGGGGGGGGGAATTATAACAAAATCAAAATGTTATCAAATATTTATTTTAAAAAAAAACGGAAGATATGTCAGAGAACCATACGTAGGCAACTACCATACCCGACAATTTTAAACTGATATGTCCATTTTTTGACTGACTTATGGCATCTAAAGTATGGGTACCCATGACGTCATTTATTTATTTGTATTGCGTTTTTTTTTACTTGTATTGACCAGATACTCGTGCCAGGGGAGGCATCTGGCCCCAAAGGACAGCTTATTGCCAGCATCTCGGAGGAACTGGGACTACCAGAAACCCCTTTGTCAGTCAGGGGGGCCCTGGTAGTGGTACTGAACATGCAGGGAGGCCCGGGTAGTGGTATTGAACACACGGGCCCCTGCACAAGGTAGGGGCCCTGTGCCCGTCAGTTGCCCCCCCCCCCCCATTAATTGAAAATGAATAGGTACCGGGCCCTCAAATGACAGTCGAGGGGCCCCCTACCTAACCCCAAAATGTAAAAACTCTCCGGATTTGGACCACTATATTTTGAGTGGGCCCCATTTTCAATTCAACTTTTATACATATTTTAGTTGCCTTCAGATTGCCAAGGAGGGCGGGGGGGGGGGCTATAGTCCCGATCTCTCCCCCCCCCGGGGGCTATAGTCCCGATCTCCCCCCGTTCAAACCTAACGACCTATCCTATTGCCTGCATCTGAAAATCCAAGAGGGAAACTGTGATACACAATCATCTGCTTGACCTATCCAGCAGGTTATTCTTACCGTCAGCAGGCGAGGAAGACGTGGTAACGCCGAAACCCTCCTCCTTGATTTCCACCGACATGTCGAGACAAGGCGAGGAATTTTCTAGATCACCTGTAAAGAATCAGTACATATGGAGACGTAGTAGCTTCCAGCTTGCGGGGCCGGTTCCTGTTTTTTGTTGTTGTTGAAATGTTTGCATCTCTAGTCATAGGTACCTACAATTCAAATATCTCATATTTGTTATATCGGTGACCTAAGGCCAGGTCAATTTCGTGAACTCCCCATAATGTCAATGGAGAAATATTCAAATGTTTATGCACGGGGCATTGCTTTGGAGCAATGCTGGACCGAAGGTTGGTTGAGTTCGTTTTCGGGGTGTTGAGAACATCCCCATGGACGTCCGGTCTTCGGCCGGCCGTCTCTTTTTGCAATTGCATGTGAAATCGACTTTTCTCAGAGTTGACACTTTTGCCAACAGGTACTCTACGCAGTGCTCCACACCCCTATGAGAGTTTCGTCAAAATCCAAGGAATTTTTCTCGAGATATAGGCCTTTTAAATTTTTCCCCATTGACTTGCAATGTGTGTTTTTTTCTTCTAACCGCCACCCATTAACCCTATTTGTAACAGGGGGGGGGGGGCAGATTCCGCCCCCCTTCCCCTCATGGTTTTCGCAGATATCTCCAGAACGGCTGGGAGCAGGCCCATGCAATTTTGGGACTTTTCATAGAATTCAATACCGCATTTTGAGTCAAAATTTTGAGTTCTTAACCTGAACAGAGGCGGTTCCAGGGCACAGTTTTGGGTGGGTTCGGAGGCGACATTTGGCGATAATACGGAAATGCAAGCTTCACTTTTTTTCCTAACTGCCTCAAGTATGAAGGAGTTACATCGGTTTACGGTGATTGCAACAAGTGCAAATTAGTTGATGTTAATGAAATATCATAAAAATTGCATGGAGAGGCGGTTGCAGGGGCTTGAAAAGGGGAGGGGCGGGGGGTTCCAGGAGGTATGCAATGCTTGGCGGGAAGCCAATAGAGCGATATAAGGGGCATTTATAGCTATCAAGATGTTAAAGATAGCTTCTGCTTCCATTATTTGCATAATTTTATTACATATAGAGTTTCAGGGGCGTGTTCAGGCACATGAAAAGGGGGTGACTGGCATGGTGATGACGATATGCCCGCGATAACGGCGCAATAGACGGTTAGCTTATAATGATATATGCACATGAGGCCAGAGAAGGGAACACATTCTTCTTCTTTTTTGCAGAGGCGCGCTCAGCAATGGAAGAAAGGGAGTCATATTATTGCAAGGAAACTAAGAGGCATGGGCGTACAATGACATAACAAACTGCTGTTTTCGGATGAAAAACGCACCACAGGGTACTCTACGAACGATTATAAGATAATAGGCGAGTCCAGGTAGGGTAAAAAGGGGGTAAGCAATGTTAATTGAAGTTGTAAGTGAAATAGTCACTGTTGACTAGTATCATAATAGCAGATAATATACTTATATGCTGGGTAGCAACTTATCTGCGGTTAATATTTTTTCTCTCCAATTTTACCTCCCTTTTTCACTAACCTGGTACCGCCTATGGCAAAAATATGATGTATAACTGTTTGGTTTAATGTCACAATCAAATACCATTTCATTTATACAAAAACAACATCAAAAAATGATTTTATTCCGCATTTACTTCACCCCCATATTGAGTGACCTGCTCACGCCTATGATTTTTAAATTTGCAAACGTCACCGTCATATATCAATTTCCAATTCAATCTCTATCGATTCCTATCAGTTGTGTTAAAATCGGTTGATAAACATGACAGCTATGTTGGATCAAAAATACCACTAAAATTAGTAGTTTTTGCCCCCCTGTTGCCCCCCTATCGAAAATATAGATTTATTATTTAGAAATGTAGATCCTGTTGAGGGAACCAAACACCATTTCATTTGTGAAAATCGGACGTATAGATCTCGAGTTCTCCCGGGGGGGGGGGGGGGGGGAAGGGCGGAATGCGCCCCCCCCCCCCCCTGTTACAAATAGGGGTAGCCAGGAGCCTGTTACACATAGGGTTAATAGGTTATCAGGAGTGCCCCCGCCCTCGATCCCAACGACGCACGACACCTTAAGTTAACACCAGAGAGCAAAAGAGAAAATGTCGCGGCACTCCCAGCTAAGAAATGGAAACAAACATAAAAAAGCATATGGAGAGGTAGTTTCGGTGTTAGATGTGGTGATATAAAAGAAGGCGGAAAGTAGTCATTGTTGAAAACAGCAAATGACTGCCCCCCAACTACGTCCCAGGATATCATCCTCACTCATCCTCATCCAGGACAGGATGAGGATGGATTCTTTCACTCTCATCCTCATCCAGGCCAGGATGAGGATGGATTAATTCACTGTGTTAGTAAAGGGGATATCATACAGGGCGGAGGGCAAATTCTGGTCTATTTTCAAGTTTTCTTGCTGGTACTCTGTGGACCCCACTCAGCTAAGCGTAGCTTGTTGCTGAGTAGGGATCCCAAAGCCAGCGCCAATGAATGGGTACCTAATGATATACCATATAATAATATATCTGGTATTATATAGTAGGAAATGATAATGGATCCTCTGTGGATAATATGACTGTGGATAATATGACAGGAAAGGTGATTATATGACAGGTAATATATGACAGGAAAGGTGATTATGATATATAGGGCAAATATGTAATCCGAGAATATTTCACATTGTTCTTTGGAATGAACACGAAAGGTGTTACAATCACGATGTATATGTACATCAGCATATTCTATATTGAAGCTCTATATTTATTCATGTAATGTGTTTAAAGGGAAATAATGACCTTTTTCCACAAAACTGGAGTTAGCACTTGATATCGATAGACGAGACCAAAATATATTGTAAATTCATCACATTTTGCATGAAAACTTTCCCACGAAAGATATTGCAAGTTAAAGTTGATAAGCGTTCCACACTTTTAACAACCGGGTACTTGCAAGTACTTTTGGTCGTCATCAAACTGCGGGCTTTTCCCGTATTGTTTGTAACGCAATGGAGTGGATAATATATTGGCGCGTTCTGCTTGTTATTATTATATGCCCGGCGATCTTCTAAAACTAAAAGCGATTGGAAAAAGTGGCAATGAAATCGGAAGCTCATCGATGCACATCAACGGCGGCATAGTTAGTGGTTGCGACCCTCAATTTTTGAAATCGATTCATTTGTTTTCAACATTAGGAGTATTGTATAATTTGTATGTGGCTGTATATAACACATATGCTTTATATTATCATGAAAAATAATATTTTTTCCCCAAAAAAACAAAAAAACAATAACACAAAACTGGCAATTGAATCGGAAGCTCATCGATGCAAATCGACGGTGACCTATTTAGCGTAGTCGGCGATTTGTTTACAAAGTCATTGTCATGCTTCTCGGCGCACGTTAACCATTGTGGCGAGTTGCTCCTGATTAGTATACCCAAGTCACGTAGCAGACTTTGTTAATGACGTCACTGGTGCCATTCTTGTGTAGCATTGCAAAATATATCTGACTTTGAGTTGAAATATAATTAAAGACTTATTCAAATTATTGTTTTTTAAGTTTGCATTGTCTTGTTAATCATTATTAAAGGTATTTTATCACTGTATTTCATAGTAATTGACACTTCAGAAACTTGTGACGTAATAATATTGTATCCAATATGCATTTCTAAGGATGAGCAATAATCAGCTCAGCAGTAGCAGAAGAGGGCCCCTGTAGTCGGCTATCTGGGGCTTCCCCGGCACAAGCATTGATGTCATGCAGTTTGTTTTCACATTCTGTTGTGTATTTTCATTGGTGAGAACATGTGTTATATAAAATATATGTGATTGATCTCATATCAAAGGCATTACACGTGATTTTGAACATTGGCAGATCCAGAACGGTGTTTCGGGCCTGGGGGGATATACAATATATGTGATTGATCTCATTATAAGGCATTTTGCACGTGATTTTAACATTGGCGGATCCAGACGGTGGTTTAATTTTGCCTCCGATTTCAGTTTTGTGTGCGTGTGTGTGTGGGGGGGGGGGGGCATGACCGACAATGCCCCTGGATCCGCATAGTGATTTTAAATATCACAATTGTATGGCTCTGCTGTAGTATTTATCCTGATCTAGTAATAAGCATGCTTGAATTTCATCTACTATAATATATAATATATATATATATATATATATAATTATATATAAATATATATACTATATCACATATCATATATATATATTAATATATATACTATAAATATAATATATATATACTATATAATATATATATATTATAAATCTATATGATATATATACATATACATATACATATACTTTACATATACATATACATATACATATACATATACATAACATATACATATACATATACATCTACATATACAGTATACATATACATAACATAATACATATACATACAAATACATAACATTACAATAATATTACATATACTTACATATACATTATACATATACATATACATATACATATACATATACATATACATATACTTATACAATATACATATACATATACACTTATACATTACATATACTTAATAATATACATATCCTTACACTATACATATACATATACATATACATATACATATACAATACATATACTTATACATATACCTATACATATACATTAATACTCAAACATATACATATAAATATACATATACCTATACTATACCAACTATACATAAACAATATACAAATACATATACATACTACAAACTACTATTACATACATAACATACATCTACATATACATTAACAATACATATTCACTATACATAACATATACAATTACATAACAAATACATATACATATCAATACATATACATATACATATACATAAACATATACAATACATCAAACATAACATAAACCATATACATACATAACAATTCATTAACAAACATATCATTACATATACTTAATATTCAAACACTACCATATACATAAACATACATATACATACCACAATACATAAAATAACAACACATATACAATACTCATAACATATACACCAACCTATACATATACATATACATATTCATTAAATACAAAATAAACCTAACACAAAACATTACATAACAATATACAATACATTATAGACTTAGTACATGAACCACATAAACATTTCAAGACTTATAAATACATACATATACATAACATACATATACATATACAATACTATACATATACAACTACATATTCATTCAATACATACAAAAAAATATACATTACATAAATTACAGATACAAACTAACATATACAATATTAATTGACATATAAATCAACATAACAATATACATCAACAAACCCTCATACATTACTACATACTTACAAAAACAATACATACAACCTACATATACATATACATTATACAAAGACAATACATCACTAGACATACTACAGTTACATATACAGTACATATTCAAATACACTTAACAGTGGAGTGACACTTATAGCTATACATACTATACAGATCATAACAAATCATATACATATACTTATACATATACATAATCAAAAATACAAATAACATAAACATAACATAAGAAGCATATTACACATACATATTCAATAGTACATCTATTACACATAACATAACAAATTACATACTCACATAAAAATAGTTACTATAACAGGTTATACTTAACATATACACATACATTACATTAAATACATATTCATGAGCTAACATACAATAAATATCAAACTATAAACATATACACAAAAACATAATATCTTAAACAATACAATTAACATTTAATATACATATACATATCAACTACATTATACATACCAAATATACTTATACATATAACAATACTATATACCATATAAACATATACATATACATAGTACAATACTTACAGAACATATACATAACATATACACTATACATTAACATTACTAACATAAACTATACAATATACATTACTATACAATAACATAATACATATAACATATACATATAACTTAATACAATACATAAACACTTACAATACATAATATACATATACATAGTAGCATATATCATAGTACAATACATATACATATACAATATAAATCATAATACAATAACATAACATATACATATACACTAACAATACATATAAAACATATTACAATATACATTATACAATATACATATACATATACATATACCATATACATATACATATAAACTATACATATACATATATACATATACATATACATATACATATACTATAACATATACATATACATATACATATACATATACATACATATACATATACATTAGTATCATATACATATAGCATATACATATACATAGACATATATACGATTGTAATATACATATACATATATACATATAAATATACATATACTATATACATATACATATACTACATTATACATATACATTACATATACATATACATATACATATACATAGTATATGTCAGGTTACATATACATATACATATACATTTAGTGCACAGTTACATATACAATATGATAGCAGTATTACATTTACATATGGATGACATAGTACACAAACCATATACATATACATATACATTACATAACATATTACATTATAGCAATATACATATACATATACATAGTACATATACATATACATATACGAGTACGTGATATTTTTATAGATGTATAGTATGTTATATGAATATGGTATATGTAGTAGTAGTAGGAGTGGATGAGGTAGGGTTAGTGCGGGGTTATTATGTTAATGTTATTATTGGTATATATATGTATATGGTATATTATGTATATTGTATTTGTATAGTTGATTGAATATGTAAATGTATAGGTATATGGATATATGGTATAGTTAGGTATACTGTATAGTATGATATGGTATATGT